>CAUYQG010054940.1:0-20271 GCA_963574415.1 Tarsius wallacei | reverse complement strand
CCTGCTGGGCTCCGGTGATCCTTCCGCCTCAGCCTTCCAAGTAGCTGGAACTACAGGCGCGCGCTACCACGCCCAGCTGATTTTTGATTTATTGTAGAGATGAGGTCTCGCCAAGTTGCCCAGGTGGGTCTCGAACCCGCGAGCTCAGGCAATCCACTCACCTCAGCCTCCCAAAGGCACAGGATTACAGGTTGAGCCACCGAGCCCGGCTTCATTTTATCTCTTACGAGTAGCCAACAGATACATGAAAAATTGCTCAGCCTCACTAATCATCAAATAAATGCAAATTAAAACCACACTGAGATACCACCTAACTCTAGTCAGGATAGCCATTATCAATAACTCAAAAAACAACTGATCCTGGAGAGGATGCAGGGAAAAGGGAATGCTTCTACACTGTTGGTATGAGTGCAAACTAACACAACCTTGGTGGAAAACAGTATGGCAATTCCTGAAAGATCTAAAAATCAACCCTTCATACAACTCAACAATCCCCCTTCTGGGAATATACCTGGAAGAACTCAAATCACTCTATGAAAAAGATACCTATCAGCCGGGCGTGGTAGGGCGCCTATAGTTCCAGCTACTTGGAAGGCTGAGGCAGAAGGATTGCCGGAGCCCAGCGGGTCGAGGCTGCGGTGGCCGGGAGCGGCCGCTGCACTCCAGTCTGGGCGACAGAGTGAGACTCCAACTCAAAAATAAAAAATAAAAATAATAAAAATAATAAAAATAAATAAAAATAAATAAAAATAAAAAGATACCTGCACACGCATGTTTATTGCAGCATTATTCACAATAGCAAAAACATGGAACCAACCGTGCTGCCCACAAAAAGTGGACTGGATAAAGAAAATGTGGTACATATACACAATGAAATACTACACAGTCATAAGGAAGGACAAAATTAAGAGCTTTGCAGCAAACTAGGATGGGTTTAGAGTCTATAGTACTCAGTGATCTATCACAGAAACAAAAAACTGAGAACCACATGTTCTCGCTCAAAAGCGAACACTGAACAATTACCACAATACCATAAGAAAGGGACTGGCAGTAGTAGGAAGTTGCCAGGGGAGGAGGAAGGGTACATAACATCAGTAAAGGTACCTGATCTCAAGCCAGGTAAAGCAAGTACCAAAGTGAGACACAGACTTTACCTATACAACGACACTTTGTATATCTAATCCTGAATTGTACCCCACATCCTTAAAATAAAATTAAAAAATGAAATGTAAGGAAAGAAACATGATTTTTAAAAATCCAACGGAAAATCCTGAAGTGGGTGAGGAATCAATACAAAGAACAAAACTGGGACAACTGGCCAAATGTGATTATGGACCATGGATAAGATGTTACTTTAACATCAATACCACATACTAAGATATGGATCATTGTACTACGGTTACATCGGAGAATGTCCTTGTCTGGAAATATACGTGGAGAGAATTTTTTTTCTCTTATTTTTTAAATTTAAATTTTAATTTTAGAGATATGGGGTACAATTCAAGATTAGGTGCACAAGTGGTCATTGTACAGGTAAAGTTTGGACCTCTCCTTGGTCCCCAATTCACCTGGTTTGAGATTGGCTGCCCTCATCGATGTTATGGGCCCCTCCAAATATTTTTCTCAAAATAAAATAATAGGAAACAAAACTTGAAAGATATTTTCACTATATTCTGTATGGATGGGATGACAGAAGGTAATACAGAAAAGTAAGGGAGTAGCACCCCATTATTTTTAAGGTTTCCAATGACATTCAAAAATATAAGTAATGAGAGATAACCACATTTATGAATAATCTCTAATACAATTCCCAACAAAAATATTTTTTATGAATTATCTATGAAGAACACCACATACAACCCATATTTCTTACTCTACCCAAAATAACAAATACATCATTCAATTTATGATAGGAAATTGTTAATATTAGGAATTAGCAAGAAACAAAGGGAAAACTTCATTTAAAATATCTGCATTCAGTAAAGTATCAAGTTTTCTTAGACTTGAGTTAATTATAAAAGACATTTTACACACATACGGCTGTCTTCATATACACAAATACATACATGTAAATAAGCCCACACAAAACGCATACAAATAAAGTAGACAGTCTTTTTTCAAAAAAAAAAAAAAAGTCTTTTTCAAAGATGGCAAAAATGAATTTCTAGGCATACACTCTTCTATTTTAGGAAGATTTTGTTGTTGTTGTTGTTGTAAGCTGCATTAAAAAGGAATTTCAAGCCGGGCTCAGAGGCTCAGCCTGTAATCCCGCACTTTGGGAGGCTGAGGTGAGTGGATTGCCTGAGCCCGCAGGTTCGAGGCCCGCCTGGGCAAGTTGGCAAGACCTCATCTCTACAATAAATCAAAAAATCAGCCGGGCATTGTAGCGTGTGCCTGTAATTCCGGCTACTCGGAAGGCTGAGGCAGAAGGATCGCCGGAGCCCAGTGGAAGCGGCCACTGCACTCAAGTCTGGGCAACAGAGTTAGACTCAAACTCAAAAAAAAAAAAAGGAATTTCAAAATCTTACGCTTTCAGACCACCTTAAAAAGTCTACTGTAGCAAAAATAGCATAAGATAAAATGAGGCCAAAACAACCACAAAGATTACCACTACTTGCCAGTCAACACTTGTGACCCTGAAAGAGTGAACATTTTGAGTCTTTTTGTTTTACTATATTTGCGTGTTAAGGAATGGTAAGTTGAAATAAAACAACACCCACTACTGACAGCAAAGCTTCTACAACTTATGGGAAGGAAATAATATCTGAAATTTATAAATGCTAAATATTTTTCTCCAGTCTTGTATTTAGTGCCAATTGTTATTAAATATTTGTTGAATCATGCATATCAAGATGCATCAAAAATAAACAAAGAAGTATTGTCAGTATCTTAGGAAGGTATATAAATAGGAAAACTTAGCATTTCCAAGTTCACTTCACTAAAAGAGATGGGTATTGCAAGGGAGGGAAGTTTTTTCCTCTACCCTTCTAAGTTCTGTATCTGGAGCCCAACAAATTAAACCAACAATAAGAGATCAACAGGAGAAATAGTTTATCACATATACATTTTAAAAAGTGAAGACTCGAAGTAGCAGTCAGACCCAGGAGCTTACATACCATTTTAACAAAGGGCAATGAATTGTGTAGAAGTGACAAGATAAAAGAAGGAAGGTCTAGACTTTTAGGGGTGATAAATTATGGGAAGGCAAATACATAGGGGAAACTAATGAAAGATAAGGACTATTTAGTAAGGTTTGTTATTTAGATTCCTCTCAGGTGCTTTTTCTGGGTTGATAAGAGTCTAGAATTATCTCTGGTGATTAAGAATCATTCTGTTCTTCCTGATACAAGAGAAGGGAGGATGTAGGGCACTTTTCCCAAGAAAAATATACACCCTGATTTTAGGCAAATAGAGGAAGGTAGGGGACCTTTCTACATCTGCTGTTTCTCAGTTGCCTTTATTTCAAAATTCTTATGCAAAGCAGTGTATTTTGGTGTGGCATATACTGATGTCCTTCAATATAAATCCTCTAATATTAAGAACTCGTCCTCTAAAGTACTCATTTTCCTATTTATAAGAATGCTAATATTGGAAAAATGTCAGTCTTCATGCTTTCCCTAAGTTGTAAAAGTGCAATGCTCTTTGTCCTTTCAATATTAAGAAAAGAAGTTCATTTGGTAGAGTTTTACTAAATATGAGCACTTAGTTTCTCTCTCAATTAAATTGAAACAGCTGGTATGGACTGCATTTCCTTGTGTCTTTGCTTACCAGAACCATTTGGCAGTCTAAAGAATAACATTTCATCAGGGACTTCTCTTGGTAATGAAAATTGCAGAATGGTTTCAGTAACAGTAAACATTTAAGACCCATTAAGTCATCTTTCTTATTGTGCTTAACACCATCAAATTCAATGAGTGAATCAATGGCCACAGCTGGATGCAAGAAGCATTGAAATTCAAGAACTATGTCACTGCATCAGTGATAACAAGCCTAAGAAGTAGTGGGTGAAAGATACAAAAATCATCACTGAATTTTGATTGTAGCTCAGCAGTCAGATTAGAAGATGACTTGATATTTCACAGTGATTCTTTAAAAATAAGATTCATGATATCCAGGAGAGAGAGAGAGCACAAACATTCTTGAATGTTTAGCAGTGAACATTTAAAGAGAAATTTATAATTTGTTTTTTTTTTCATTTTATCAAGATAATGCAAACCACAGGATCTTTTATCAGATAGATAAAAACCAATCCTTAAAAAAAGGAGTCTTCAAACTCCAGTGCTCTTATTTTTCTCTCCTCATTATTTTTTATAGACTGTAACCATGGTGATATTCAGAAACACGGCTCTGTTTCTTGCGTTGCTTCTATGCTTGCATTTCTGCATGTCACCACCTCCGCGACAGCAGCCACACTCAGACTCCTTTGAATTACCTTTCTTTACTTCATTTCTTTAAAATTCTAATGGATTCCCTTTGATTGCTGACTTGGGGACACCATTAAGTATAGCATCTTTTCCTTCTGAGAGCTGTAGGCACAGATGCTGCAATTGACTTGGATAGAAATCTACCCTGATGAGAACCCAAATTAAGTTGGGAGATCTTAGCTACAGATGTGAGGAATGTTATCAGCCATTGAGATAGATCTAAGGGAAGAGCATTTATGACATCATCCAAAGCAAATGTTGTCTTCTAGATTCTGAGTCATGGCAGAACTGCCATCCACCACAAAGACAAATGACCTGTGGCCATTCCAGTTAAACACCTAGCATTTCTCCATAAATCTCATACATGCAACTTACCTCACACAGCCATTGCAGCTGACAAGCTCAGTGGATGCCTCAAGAGTGGTCTGGCTTCTCTGGCTTACCATGGTGGCTTCCCAGCTGCCATATCATCTCTTCCTGGTCTGTCTTACCTGCCACCTTCAACCTCTGGGTTTTCACCCCAACATTCCACTCTTCCCCCCAAATCAGACTCACATATACACACATACGCCTGAGAGGACTACATAATCCCATTAGAATCCTCTTACTTTTTGTGCTCTTTTTCATTTTCCTTTTCTTTTCTTTTTTCTTTTTTTTTTTTTTTTGAGTAGGAGTCTCAATCTGTTGCCAAGGCTGGAGTGTGGTGGCACACTCATGGCCACTGCATCCTCAACCTGCTGGGCTCAAGCGATCCTTTTGCCTAAGCCTTCCAAGTAGCTGGACCACAGATGTGGCCACCACACCAAGGTATCATCAAGTTGCCTAGGCTGGTCTTGAGCCCCTGGGCTCAGCCAATCCTCTTGCCCCCGTCTCCCAAAGTGCTGGGATTACAGGCATTAGCCACTGCACCTGGCCTCTCTTTTTCATTTTCATTTCTTACTAAATCCCCTCTACTCATTGTTTCCCCTTTCGTTAAACTGCCTAGTCTCAAAACCTCATCTGTTTGAAATAGCGGCTCTTCTAGATATCATTCAAATGACTTGCACTTTACATCTATGTTTTGTCATAGTCAATGAATCTTAAATCTATGTAGTATTTATGCACAGTCAGTCCCATCCTCAGCATCAAAGATCAAAACTGTGGATATGAGTTCAGGACATGCTACCCCAAGATATGACACCCTGTCATTTGAGAAAACAGCAGAAGTAGGAGGGTTACTCTCTTTCTCCTGCCCATTGCCTCTGTAGATAAAGCTATTCCTTTTCTCACAAAGAAGAAACTGAATAAACAGGGTTTGCTTATTTCTTCCAGTTATTACTATTAGATCATATTTTTATCCAATTATACATTTTTATGACTATTCACTTCTTCATCAAACCTAGCATAAAATATAAACAAGTTTAGCCATTTCTTGGAATCTTTACTTCTTTAATGAAGATGCTAATGCTATATAAAATGTATATTAAATAAGCTTGTGTGGTTTCTCTTGTTAACCTGTCTTTTTTTATGAGGGCTTCAGCCATGAATCTAAAATGAAAAACATATTTCTCATCACTTACATTGTTGAGTACTAAAGTCTTTATAAGGTCAACAGAAATCAGGAAAGAAGTGAATATAAAGACTGACTGTTAGAATAAAAAAAAAGTAAATATAAAAAAGAATGTACTAACAAACCATTTGGCATATCTGTCATGCTAATAACAAGTTATTACTATGTATTGTGTGAAATAGTAAGTCAAGTCTCCATGGATCTAGTGGTAATTTTTAATGCAATCAATTTAATCCAACTGGAAAATCCAACTGATTTGTCCACAGCAGATAACCCATTACCTCTCACACACAAACACCAACATACTAATGACACCATGCCTATGGGTGAGACCATCTACTTCTAACTTATCTGACCTTAAACAGGTCCAGATTTTTGAAATCTCTATGCCTTCTATATCCTAGCCCACAGAGTAGAATTGATTAGATGACTGCCAAAATCCTACTGATCTATAAAAGCTGATGTTAGTCATTCTTCTAGCTTTCATTTGAACACATAAACTAAAATTACCAAAGACAGACTGAAAATCTTCAGGTTTTCCAAAGTTTAGAAAAAGACAACTTAAAAGAGAAGCTACATTGTCTAGGGATGAACTTGGAGGAAAAAGGGCTTTGCAGCACCAAAGAAGTTTTTGTAGGAAAGCTGCCTCTCCTGATTCTGGCAAAAAAGAATCTTGATATTCCTACAAAGCTAAAGAAGAATATAACCAAGACATAACAACAACAACAACAACAAAAATAAAAGGCATTTTTTTTTTTGAGTCAGAGTCTCACTTTGTTGCCCAGGCTGGAGTGCACTGGCATGCTCATGGCCACCACAGTCTTGACCTGCTGGGCTCAGTTGATCCTTTTGCCTCAGCGTTCCAAGTAGCTGGAACTACAGGCATGCGCCATCACACCCAGCTAATTTTTTTTTTAAATTTATTATAGAGATGAAGTCTCGCCATGATACCCAGGTTGGTCTCAAACACAAGGGCTCAGATAATCCTCTCACCTCCGCCTCTCAAAGTACTGGGATTATAGGCGTGAGCCACCACACCCAGATAAAAGGCAATTTTTAATATAAAATTATCACTGGAACTTTGTTTCACTCAACTAAAACCAGACTGTGTGAACGTGTTTTAAATGAATTTGTTACAAATCGCATAACAAGACGTTGCTTCTTTTATCAGTATTAGGTTATATTTCTGCAAGCAAAATGACTGGAAAATAAGAGTGAGCCAGCTCCATCATTTTATTACCTTAAAAACCTTAGTTAATATGAACACACAATGATTTCGTGTTTCCCAAGAGTTCTTGACCAGTATACTCTGTTATCTGTGTTAATATGGGTACCTCCATTTTGCCACTAGAGCCAGGCAACAAAAGAAAGGGAGGAAACAACTCATACCCGACTCAATCAGCTCTTACCATATAATTCACAAATAATAAATAGAAGAAAAAATTGCTGTTGACACACGTTCTTTAATTATCAGGAAAGATAGGTCAGAAAATGTTATCAATTAGTTAGTAGTCATCAATTATTATGTGATAACAGTGGGAGGGAAACACCTTGACTGAAAAAGGCAAATAGAAGGGGGGGAGGGGGACCTAAAAAACCCCCAGGATTTAATTATAAAAAATGGAGTATGTATTCTTACATGCTTAAACTTCAGTCACCTTCAAAGTACTCTCCTTTTGATGCAATGAAACTATCAAGATGCTTTTTCCACTGCTCAAACCAGTTTTTGAACTCATCAATTTTGATGCCTTGAGTACTTCTGCCATTTTTTGTTTCACCTCTTCCATGTCACAAAATCCTTCCCCATGAGGACTTTTCTCGTCCAGGGAAACAGAAAAACGACACTCGGGGTGAGATCAGATGAATAGGGAGGTTGGGGCACAAGGGTCAGGCTGCTTTGGGTCCAAAACGGCTAAACACAGCGCAGTATGAGCAAGTACCCTGGTAAATCACCCATCATGAAATGGGCAAACACATGAAAGAATCTCAGAAAAAAAATTCACTGAAGCAAAATGCAGCCTCTCACAAAAAATGCTGGCAGGTGTACTGAT
The DNA here is from genome assembly GCA_963574415.1 of Tarsius wallacei. Taxonomy (NCBI): domain Eukaryota; kingdom Metazoa; phylum Chordata; class Mammalia; order Primates; family Tarsiidae; genus Tarsius; species Tarsius wallacei. The sequence continues at coordinate 12,247 of CAUYQG010054940.1, read as the reverse complement.
GCTGATGGGTTCCTAAAACACTTGCCTAGCAAAGGAAGTCAGTACTACAAGGGGCCTGCCCTCCAAAAAATAATTCTGGTTTTTATGGGGGTCCTCCTCATATAGTTTTAGTCAAATACATGTCAGGGCTTGCTAAGACTGTTGAAATGTTTTTATATCCTTCTTCCAATTACTGCATTTGAATAAATAGCCATACATTTCAAATCATGTCACATGCATTATCTGATGTGATCACCCCAATAATCTAAGAAGATAGATGTCATTAATTTCACTTCACAGATTAAAAAAAAAGATACTCAGAGAGAAAACACACTGTCTTCACAAATAAGGAAGAAAATGGTTCAGCTCAAATTGAACATAGATCTTCTAAGTTTGAAGTTTAATGGTCTTCCTTTCATATATAACCAAGAACCATCTGACGGTTACATTTTTAAGACCTTCTGAATATTCAAGAAATATGATAGAGAAAGTAATTACATGTAGAGTGAATTTTAATGTATTCATTCAAGAGTAAACTTGTATTAATATATTTATTTATATACAAATTGCAAAATGCTAACTATGAATATGGAACTGATGTAACACAAGAATAAAAGAAACCATGATTCCCACTTTCCATTAGCATACAATATAGGTGAGGAAGAAAATACAAGAGGACAAAATAAATCTAAAATAAATGCAGCATATTACATTATGTGTTCACACAAGGAAACACAAGTACTACCAGAAGAGTAATAAAGAGACTTCAATATAAGCTGGAGTAATCTGGAAAAGATTAAAGAAAAAGATAGTTTAGAGTCAATCTTAAAAATCAGTAGGATTTCTTTGAACACAATGGGTTACAATATATTCAATGAAAAAATAAAAGTATATGTAGGATATGATGAAACTGACAAAAAAAAATGTTTGTGAATCAAATGAAATCATATATGGCCATTAGATTAAACATAAATAACTCGGGGGTATAATCAAAAGCCCATGGAGTATAATACAAAGCCTTCATATTTTTGTCTTTCACTGCACTTTTTAAAGTCATCGGTGGGCTTATTATGATCCAGTAGTGGGTAAGTAAACTGACTTTCTGGGGGAAAATAGTCCTGATTTTGTAGCATTTATCAATGTCTGTGATGTAAATACTTCCACTGCAGCCAATTTCAAGCTATGATGTTTCAACCACAGGCTCCCAGAGTCCTTGGACATTTAACAACAGCTCTCTCAAGCCAATAAAATCTTACTCCAGCATACCACTGGCTTTCCCTTCCCCTGGATAAAAATTTGGGTCTACCATATGTCTTCTCTGGTTATTCTTAGGTCATAAAGATTCCAAAGTCTCTTTAAGCTGCAAACACTGTCTCCTTGTAAGAATTCAATGAAACATATGTAATAGTAAATGCTTAGAAGTTGGTTTAAAGCTGAGCAGAGGGCAGGTGCTCCTAGGTGATCTCCCCTCTCTTTCTCCTCTTCTTCCTGTGGTAGATAACTCACTTACTCAGCCTTCTTGGGCTGGGGAATGGAGAGGGAGATAAAAGCTGGGCCGCAAGTCCTTGCTTGACTGAGACTATTACAAGCCTGGTAGTGGACGATGTGGGGTCTTCCCACATTCATTGGCGTTCTGAAATGTCTGTCTGTGGCATCCTTCCCCTAGACCTCCCGTAACCATGGTAACAGCCTCCCTAGTCTAGTTATTTACTTCCTCCTTCCCCTGGCCTTAGGAATCAAGCAATAATTCCAGCCTTTTTCTGCTGAAATCTGCTTACCTCTCTAAACCAGAGTTCTGCAAACTTTTTCTCCAAAAGGCCAGATAATAAATATTTTACACTTTGTGTGCCAGATGATCTCAGTCACAAGTGCTCAGCCTCACCGACACAGGTCAGAGCAGCCATACCAATCCATAATGAATGAGTCTGACTGTGTTCCAACATGGACGAAAAAGAGGCAATGAGATTTGGCCCGAGGGCCATGACTTTCCCACCCCTGCCTCAGACGGCCTTAAGCCACATATGCTATGACCTTTCCTGGCTCATTCTCCCACACAGTCCAGAGCAAACATTCACATATCCTATGCCTCGGTAAACCAGGATGGTGAAGCAGTTCCCCAAATCTTAGACAGTTCGGACAAGAAATCATTTTTAGACACCAGTCTACCCTTTACACCAAATGGCAGGGATGTTTGTTAAACTATCCTGCTGTCGTCCTTAGAACCAACCCTTCTTTTCTGAATTGGGTAGAACGTTTAATACAAGTTTTAGGGAGAGGAGAGGAAAAGAAGGAGAAGGCTCATAGCACAAAAAATGCATATTAAGAAAATCCTCAGCCGGGCTCGGTGGCTCAGCTGTAATCCCGCGCCTTGGGAGGCCCAGGTGAGTGGACTGCCTGAGCCCGCGGGTTCGAGACCCGCCTGGGCAACTTGGCTCTACAATAAACCAAAAATTTGGTTGGGTGTGGTAGCGCGCGCCTGTAGTTCCAGCTACTCGGAAGGCTGAGGCGGAAGGATTGCCGGAGCCCAGCAGGTCGAAGCTGCGGTGGCCGGGAGCCGCCACTGCACTCCAGTCTGAGCGACAGAGTGAGACTCCAACTCAAAAAAAGGAAAAAGAAAATCCTCAAAATTCCTCTATCAATCTAAAAAATCAATACCTCTATGTCCTCAATGTTGGCAAGAGGGTTTTCCTCCCTGAATTTGAAAACACTACGTAGGACCCAGCACCTCCTTGGAATGTGTGAGCTATTTATTTACCCCATGCATCTCTGCCTGAGTTTCCATGTTAGCACCCAGTTGTAAAAGGTTTGATAGGAGTGTTGGCATAGATTATTGGCATAATAGACCATGGATCCCAAATAAAGTGATTTAACTCTATTCAGTGAGTAATAATAAAGTATTTAGGATGAAAAGTGATGAGTGACATTAAAAAAAACACTCTTTAAGAAAACATAAATTCAGAAGGGAGCTGGAGGTATTGAAAATCAGGAGATATTCTGATAGCAGGGAAATTAATTAGAAGGTTCTTACAGATAATGTGATCATTCAAACTAGGATTACATGCATGAAAATGGCGACAAAAGCGGGAATGCGTGAAAGAAATCAAACATCTGAAGATGACTGAGGGCAGGAAATGAAAGAAGAGGGAGTAAACTTTTTTCTCCCCCTTCAAATTGAAATGTCAGAATATTATAGAGAAAAAGAAACAAATCCAGGAGGGAAGAATGGGAGAAATAATTAATTCTATTCAGGACATGCACGGTTTAAGGTCCTGTTGACAAACCAAACTGAGACTGTCCAGGGGGCAGCACGAGATGATTTATGCTAATGTGTGGCTATGACTATAAAGGTTTTGAAAGCTAATACAGTAGGTGAACTTGTGCAGAAACAGGATGAGCTCACAGAGCAAAAGAATATACAGTGGAGAGAAGAGCAGTGCATTTGGAAATATTCCCAGTCAGGGCAGGAGGAGGAAATAAAAATAAAAGAGGAAACAAGTTGAGTTTATTTTTTATTAACTCCATATGGGAATTTTGCAGAAGAAGTAAATGTTTTAATTTGACAAAAAAAAAAAAAATTCCTTAGAGTGAATTTCCAAAGCAACATGTTTAAATGTTCGTGCTCAATACGAGGAAGATAAGAAATACCGTTTTATGCAAAGTAGTAATATTTGATTTGTATACAACTTCTGAGTCTGAAGTCATGGTTTAAGCATACAGGTCTCAAGACCAGCTGGTTTTCAAAAAAACCGTATCATCTACTTGGCAATTCTCATCACCTCTCTAAGCCTCATCTCCTCATATTCACAATGACGGTAATTTGCTGGATCCTACGGTGATTGTGAGAGTTAAATGAGGTAAAGCAAATAAGGCAAAAGCATAATTCCTGTCACTTTGTAAGTGCTGAATAAACGTTAGGTACCATTAGCATGATTACTATAAATAGATACACCGAGAGCGACACTTTTCTCTCCTTACTTAAAAAAAAATACAGCTTGTTAATTGCTTGTTTGTGTGCATTTTCTTTTTTCCCTAAAAGTTACTTTGTGCATACATATATATGGGAAAATAGTTCTAATGGAATTTTCTGCTAGAATTTTCTCTAGAAAATTGACTAACTCTTGTGTATTAGTACTGTTATAGACATATGTCATTGCCAAGAAGTGGAAAGATATGTTGCAAAATTTCTTTTCGTAGGTTGTTCTAGTGTCATTCCAAATTGACTCTATTTTATAATAATAATCTCAACTTTCAAGGCAAGTGTCTACTCCACAGGGAAATTCACATCTAACAAAAAGATGATTTCTAACAAACAGAATTAGCCACTCGTCCGTCAAGATTTTTTTCTTTGCACATATGTTCATGTGTTTCAATACTTATATATAAAAAGAATACTCCTCTGCACATATACTTTGTTAAACACATGAGGTCATATTATATTTTTGTTCTGGAACTTGCTCCCTTTCCCAAGATAGTAACCAGGTCGTCCTTCACCATATAAACAGATTGATCACTCCTTTCCTCACAATCCTGCAAAGGTTCCCATTCTGTTCAGCATAAAAGCCCAATCCTTTCAATACCCACGCAGAGCCAGGTGATCTGAAGCCCTTCCATCACCAGCCCTATCTCCTACTTTTTATCACCTAGCTCACTCTGGCCACACGAGTTGAATTGCATCTCCTAAAGCAGGAGATGATACATGTTTCTGCCTCAGGATGCTGCAATGGCTGTCATATTTGCTGGATACACCAAACGAACAAAAAGCAAAACCAAGCACAACACAAAAAGACTAACAGATTGCCCAGGTCGCATCGTCTGATTTGTCATACTCCTTTTTTCCCTACATTCTGGATACTACCAGCCTGGTAGATAAAAATAATGTTGTGGTACCAATTTGCATTTACCTTACTATAATTGGCCCCTTATGTTTTTGTTGATTGTTTGTATCACTTCACTGGTGAAATGTCTGTCTGTCAGTGTTTCTCTCTAGCTGTGGATCGCTTTCTTGTTGATTTATAGAAATTCATTTTTGATTAAGGAAGAACAGACTCTTCTCTGATATAAATATTACAAATATTTTTTTCACAGTTAACCATTTGCCTTTGTGTTTTCCTTTTTATCTGCAGCATTTGATTTTCATATCTTGCCGTGAAAGTTTTCATCACCCAATGCTATCATGGTGTTATCGTGTATATTTTTCTTTTCAAATTTCTCTTTGAGAAATAAGAATCATAAAAGTTTTGGGAGACCAACTTGGTAATATCTTTGAACACTCAAAATAAATATTAATAAAAATTTGCCTCAGGATGCTGCAATGGCTGTTGTATTTGCTGAATGCTCCTGTCATGGCCCATTCCCATATTTCCTTCAAGTCTTTGTGAAAATGTCACTTTGCCAATGAAGCCTACACTGGCCACCATATTTACAACTGTAAATTACCCCAATAGCATGGATTTTTTTTTTTTAAGAGACACTCCAAGAGTTTGCTGCAGCCTCAAACTCCTGGCCTCACGTGATCCTCCTGGCTCAGCCTCACTAGTAGCTGAGACTACAGTGCACATCTGGCTAATTTTTGTATTTTATTGTAGAGATTAGGTCTTGCTATGTTCCACAGGCTGGTCTCCAACCCCTCACCTCAAGTAATCTTCCTACCTAGGACTCTCAAAGTGCTGGCATGAGCCCCCGTGCCTGGCCAGCATGGAATTGCCGATCTAACCTCCTTTCCCTGTCGTTCTTCCTTTTGTCATGGTACCTTTCACTTTGTAACAGACTATAAAAATCCCATGTTGGTAAAATATAGTTTTCCTTTCCCTCTCTCCATTTACATCATAAATCCCATGGGACACATCCCAAGAAATACACCCAAGAACCTAGAAAAATGGTTGGCACAATGTTCATGCTCAATAAATATTTTTAACAAATTTTTATTAATATTTATATTGAATGTTAAAAGATATTACCAAGTTGGTTCCCCAAAACTTTTATGACTCTTATTTCTTTCTCAAAGAGAAAGAAAAATATATGAGATGAAACCATAATAGTATTGAGTGAAGAAAGCTTTCAAGACAAGACATAAAAATCAAATGCTGCAAAGAAAAAGGAAAACACTAACAAATGTAATCACATTACAATTTGAAATATCTGTCTGAAACCAAAAGGCAAATGATTAACTGTGAAAAAATATTTGTAATATTTATATCAGAGAAGAGGCTGTTCTTCCTTAATCAAAAATGAATTTCTGGCCGGGCTCGGTGGCTCAGCCTGTAATCCTGTGCTTTGGGAGGCCGAGGTGAGTGGATTGCCTGAGCCCGCGGGTTCGAGACCCGCCTTGGCCACTTGGCGAGACCTCTTCTCTACAATAAATCAAAAATCAGCCGGGCGTGGTAGCACACGCCTGTAGTTCCAGCTACTTGGAAGGCTGAGGCGGAAGGATCGCCGTGCCCAGAGGGTCAAGGCTGCGGTGGCCGGGAGTGGCCACTGCACTCCAGTCTGGGTGACGAGTGAGACTCCAACTCAAAAAAAAAAAAAAAAAATGAATTTCTATAAATCAACAAGAAAGAGATCCACAACTAGAGAGAAACATTGGCAGACAGACATTTCACCAATGAAGTGATACAAACAATCAACAAAAACATAAGGGGCCAACTATAGTAAGATAAATGCAAATTGGTACCACAACATTATTTTTCATCTACCTCTCTGGTAGTATCAGGATGTGGAGAAAAAAGGAATATGACAAATCAGACGATGCGAGCTGGGCAATCTGTTAGTCTTTTTGTGTTGTGCTTGTTTTTGTTTCTTGTTTGTTTGGTGCATCCAGCAAACATGACAGCCATTGCAGCATCCTGTGGCAGAAACATGCATCATCTCCTGTTTTAGGAGATGCAATTCAGCTGCTGTGACCAGAGTGAGTAAGGGGATAAAAAACAGGAGACAGTGCTGGTGATGGAAGGGCTTCAGATCACCTGGCTCTGTGTGGGTATTGAAAGGATTGGGCTTTTATGCCGAAGAGAATGGGAACCTTTGCTAGATTGTGAGGGAAGGAGTGATCAATCAATCTGTTTACGTGTTGAAGGACGACCTGGTTACTATCTTGGGAAAGGGAGCAAGTTCCAGAACAAAAATATAATATGACCTCATGTTTATAACAAAGTATATGTGCACATCTCTGTGTTAATTCATCCCCAGGTGTGAATGCAGCCATTTGGACCTTCCATTGTAGACACACGTTGCTGTGTCACCCATCCATCCCCCTCCTCAGGTCAAAAGCGAGAGGGAAGGCTGATTGGCCATGCTCTCAGGCTGTCGTCCAGCCTGTTTATATTGGAGTGCTGTGTGGTATTCTCCTATCCCCACCGCCAAGCTGGTAACCTGACCATGTAAAGTAGATAAATGCAAGACAACCATCATCACCATTTCTTGCTACCCAGGCCCCAGGCTTGCCCTGCCAAATCTGTATCTCTTCCCAGGTTTCCCATGTGCTGCCTCCTCCCTATTCGTTTTCTGTGAGTTGCAGTATACAGTGGGGGAGATCAAGGTAAAGAATACCATCCAGCCAGGCTCAGTGGCTCAGCCTGTAATCCCACGCTTTGGGAGGCTGAGGTGAGTGGACTGCCTGAGCCCACGGGTTCGAGACCTGCCTGGGCAACTTGTTGAGACCTTGTCTCTACAATAAGTCAAAAAATTAACCGGGCATGGTAGCGCGCACCTGTAGTTCCAGCTACTTAGAAGGCTGAGGCGGAAGGATCGCCTGAGCCCAGCAGGTCGAGGCTACAGTGGCCGGGAGCGGCCACTGCACTCCAATCTGGGTGACAGAGTGAGACTCCAACTCAAAAAAAATAAAAATAAAGAAGAATACCATCCATGCTATACAAATATCAAAGTCTAATTTAATGTTAAGTACAATGCCTGACCCTCTCAGCCATGGGGCAGACAGGGCAAAGGTAGGTCAAATGATACAATATATACAGGCTACCTAATTCCACCAGCTTTGGAGATAAATCAAAATGATCCCACCTTCTGGTAAAATGTTAGGTTCTGCTTTTAAATAGCTTAGAATTTTGTCTCTTTTCTGTACCTACTATTTCAGAGGGAAGTTACGAGAGGCTGTTTATGAAGGGCTGACTGTAGATCGCATAAATCAGACTTCTTGAATCTGGTGTTGATTTTATATTTATTTCCCTCATTCTATATTGCACCAGCAACATCCCTAAGAGAGGAAATAACCTCAAAGGTGTGCACCTTATGGAGGAGAACGTAATAGCCTGAGCTAATCCATACTTTCAAGTTGTGGAACCAGTTGGCATAAACCAGAGCTCTTATATGGTGTCAAGCTTTACTAACATCGTCAAGGACAGGCGCAATCAAGAGGTAAGCAAGTCTGCATCATCACATGGAACTCCCCAGGTACCATCTTCCTGCACTGAACACGGTTTCCCTGACCCAGATCAATAGGTGAGGTTTTGCAGATTGTTACTCGCATAGAATATAATTTTCGTGTTGTGAAACATATTCATTTTATACCCCAAAGTCTTTTGTGGTTTACAGGCATTCTCCTACCTCAAATCCACAGACCCAGGGACAATTTATTACAAGCAATCTTCAGATCAAATATGTCTTGCTAAAAGCATCCTGCTGAAGATATAAGGCCTGGTAAACTCCATTAGTCTACAGAAGTCTACTGAACAAGATCAGAATGGGTCACCGGTCATCCAACCTTTCCCCAAGCAAGGGTGGCAAGGAGGCATCTCTCTGGTAAGGCAAGGGAATAGATCACAAGTCAACGTCTTATACTCCTCTAACACTCTTCCTTCCACACAACCACAGTTCTTTGTCTTTTCTTTTTTTGAGTCGGAGTCTCACTCTGTCACCCAGGCTGAAGCGCAGAAGCATACCGCAGTCAATCACATTTCTTTATTTTTAAGGGTCATAAAATTTGAGAAGCCCTTCCCACTTTAACATTTCCTAAGCAAACCACCTTTTTTCCCTCACATGGACCCTTGCCTGCACTGTGGGGCCCTGGTACAGATGCCACTGATGATTTCATGTTGGAAGAAATAAAATATTAGCAACAAGTAAGCAAAACAATCAAACATTAGGGCTTGAGATAGCAAAAGAATCCCTGTCAAAGAAAAGTGACGTATAAATCTAGCAAGAACAAAGAAGCTAAAAAAAAAGCTGACTAGAATTTACATCTGTCCACGTACATGACCATAGTAATGTGGATAAGCTATGAAAAATTCACATAACAGGTGATTCTTTCATTCATCTTCCTTGATCCAAAATTTACAAAATGGGGAAGGGGAGTGTCAAAATACTCCAAAATGGACATGTTAAAATCTGTGAGGTCTGGTATGTGGAAAGAATGAGTCGGTAGCAAAAACACATATAAAAAAGGCAATGGAAAAATAATACCAATGGTTCAAGAAACGTCGACCCAAGAAGAGAAACTCTTTCTAAAGAATACGCTCCAGTGACAGTTAAGTTGCTTTACCAGTGTCAGTGGCTAATTTATAAAGAATTATATATTGTTATTATAATTTTTAATTAATTAGATCATTTTCTTGGTTGCGTATTTAATAAAGTTTCAAAGTTTTAAAAACACCTATCTCATTAGAAGCATTAACTGAAATAACTGCTTTAGTAATAAATCCCATCAAGATAAAAAAGCAAATTATAATTCTCTTTCTGATATATTATAAAGGCTGTTATTCCCACAATGAAAATCTCTATGGCGAGTATACTTTGCATATACAACTTAAAACTTTGACATTGAACATGACTGCAGAAGGAAAGAAAAAAAAGGAAATTTCTTTCTTTCTTTTTGTTTGTTTGTTTTGTTTTTGAGTTGGAGTCTCACTCCTTCGCCCTGACTGGAGTGCAGTGGCATGCACGCTCACGGCCACCCCAGCATTCACCTGCTGGGCTCCGGTGATCCATCCACCTCAGCCTTCCAAGTAGCTGGAACTATAGATGCACGCTACCACATCCAACTAATTTTTTTTTTTTTAATTGTACAGATGAGGTCTCGCCAAGTTGCCCGGGCTGGTTTCGAACCCACTGCTCAGACAATTCACTCGCCCCGGCCTCCCAAAGTGCTGGAATTACAGACTGAGCCACCGAGCCTGGCCAAAAAGGAAACTTTGTAATGAAGAAATACTTCAGACAAACTTGGTGATAACCATATGTGCAAGCGATGATTTTTTTTTTTTTTAATGGAGAAACGACAAAGATATAAGCTGGGAATTTGTCAGATTTCAAGGAAATGCAAAGTTTTGCTTAGGTAATGCAACTGATAAGGGAGGCAGCAGCTGCTGAACTACATGTGGAAAGAAATTTAGGGAAAAAAATAGAATCAGAAAAGAAAACTCTTTAAGTAGGGAGAAGAAATGGGAAACTCAAAATAACATCGCAGTAATTTCTGAAGAAACATTAGTATACATCAAAAAGGTGCAGATACAGCTCCCATTCTCAGTAAAAAAAAAAAAAAAAAAAAAGGTCACAAATGAATTCTGGAAAATATCCTCAATTATTGTTTACCATTTCCATGTGGAATAAAGTTTAGCAAGACTATAGAATGCTGATAACTAAAGACAGCATTTCCTTAGTCAAAGATTTTTCTTACCAAAAAGCTCTTAACTTGGTTTTCTGGAGTTTCCTGAGAAAGCTGCATGCCATGTTTCTTAATCATTTTTGTGAAAAAAAATATGTTTCCAGTGGAATATGTGTGATACATAAATGCATATTTTTAAAATGTTTAGCAAGATGTCACTTTTTTATCTTATATGTCTTTGATTATTAGGAAAGAATCATTATGTTTAGACCCCATTTTTAAATTTGTCTGCTTATATCCGTTGCTCGCTTTTTTAAGAGCTATTGAAATTTGTCTTATTATCTTATAAAACAACTGAATAATACTGACAAAGACCTTTTTTTTTTCATGGTTGTTGGTTTTATAGCTTCATATTTTGAAACAAAATTGAGCACATTAATAAATTAATATAAAACTACAGTAAGGTGAAAAAATTACCTTTTCTAGTTAGGATAGGATGGGGTATACTTTCAGCCCACCTAAATATAACTGTATAGTTAATTAAAATAGCTGCTGGTTAAGGACTGTTGCCCACCACTTATAAAAATAAATCAACCCTTCTTGTGATCTTTCTTGTAAAAATGAGTTCGCTAGCAGTTTAATTAAATGTAATGACTACCTGTTACAGGGCTTCTAAAAATTCTGTGTATCATAAAAGGTAACTTACAATATCCAAATGGCCCTCAATCCACCATAACCTCCTTAAATTCAGGATCTCACCTTTTCAATTGAGTAAGATCCACAGACCAAAAAAGATTGATGAGTCAGAAAAAGCTTAGAGAACAATTGACACTTTTACACAAACATTTCTAACTTAAAAAAACAAAAAAAACAGCAGGTCGCTTTATTTTTTAATCATCAGCAAAACTTACCCTTAATTAAAAGCAACAGTGAAGTTTACCTAAGACTTTCCAGTCAGCTTCTGCTGAATGGTAGACCAAGGTAAATAAAGAAAAATTAGGCCACGGTTTCCATCATTAATAAAGAGAGGTAGTTGGTAGATGAGTTCATGACTACTCATTGTCTTCCAAACACCCATTCTCTCCTTTTCTCTCCAATTAAGAGAACTCTCATTTAGAATTGGGCCCCTACTAAAAAATCGCATTTCCCAACCTGTGATGAAACTGTGCTGACTGGATTGAGAACAGTGACCTCTAAGTACAACTGAGCAGAAATCCAGCTCAGCCTGCAACCTTCCTGCTACCTCAGGACTTTCCTGTCATAATCAGCTATATAGCTCCCAAAATGTCCTCATGTGTTTCAGATTAAAAAAATGTTGCCCGTCGAAGCTGGACCAGATTAAAAAAAAAATGTGGTCCATATACACAATGGAATATTATGCAGCCGTAAAGAAGGACAAGCATATGGACTTCGCAGCAACTTGGATGGATTTAGGGTCGATCATATTCAGTGATCTAACACAGAAACAAAGTACAGAGTACCACATGCTCTCACTCATAAGTGGACCATGAACAATTATAATACTATAAGAAAAGGATTGACAGTAGTGGGAGACTGTGGGGGGAGGGGGTCGGATTGGCAGTTGAGGGAAACTGCTAGGGGAGGGAGGGGTATACCTCATCCACAAGGGTACCTGCATGATCAACATTTGTATACCTACCCCACATCTTTATAATAAAAAAAAGAAGAGAAACGAAAAAAAAAGTACCATCTGTGTGA
>CAUYQG010054939.1:0-22663 GCA_963574415.1 Tarsius wallacei | reverse complement strand
GCTCGGTGGCTCAGCCTGTAATCCCGCGCCTTTGGGAGGCTGAGGTGAGTGGATTGCCTGAGCCCGCGGGTTCGAGACCCGCCTGGGCAAGCGAGACCTCATCTCTACAATAAATCAAAAAAATTAGCCGGGCATGGTAGCGTGCGCCTGTAATTCCAGCTACTTGGAAGGCTCAGGCAGAAGGATTGTCGGAGCCCAGCAGGTTGAGGCTGTGGTGGCCGGGAGCGGCCACTGCACTCCAGTCTGGGCGACAGAGTGAGACTCCAACTCAAAAAAAATAAATAAATAAAATAAAATTAAATTAAATTGAGTAACAATTTCTGAAAAATAAAAACATGACAGAATCACAGAAATATAGTTATAAATGAGACATCAAGTTAAGCCAATCAGAAGAAAAGATAATAAAACAGTTTGATACCTAGTTTTTCTGTGCTCAGGGAAAACAAGCCTGGTAATGCACAGATAATGATAACGTAGATGTGTAGGGTGTCTTGCTGAGGAATTTAGTAATGCTAAATCTATTTCATCAACTCTGCAATATACATTTTTTCACAATATATTCCAGAAATGAAGATAATCTAATAATTGAATGCATTTTACAATTGTAGTCGACCAAAGAATACCTATAAAACTTATGAAAACCTTTCTTTGATATTTTATGATAACATAAGGAATGTTCCAATCACAAAGCATCTTTGAATTGATGCCATGAAGTAGTGAACAATTAGTTCTATAATATATCCACTAGAAATTTAATATTTGTGTATATTTTCATATGAACACAAAGACAAATGATACATAATTTAGTATTGTGTGTAATTCCAAGAACAAAATAACAAAATCCATCATAGAAATTAACTTTGTTTGTGTGTTTGTGTATCTAATACAATAAAAATCTCTTGCTCCCCCATTTATGCTCAGTTTGGCAGAGTATCAAATTGAATAGATTCATAAATTCTGAGTTTAAAAAGCATTTAAAAATAATGTGATTCATGGAAATCTCTCTTCTCACAGCATTAGCAACGATTCATATTATTCATCTTAATAACTTTTGTCATTCTGATAATAGCAAGGTGGTTTCCTGTCTTCATCAACATTCATCTAAATATTTGTAATTTTGAGAATATCTTCATACATTCTTCAGCCATTTTGGATTGTTTTTGAGAAATCTGCTTATTTATATACTTTATTTCAACTTTTTAATCAGTTATTTGTACTTGATGATTTATGGGTGTTCTTTTTGGTTTTGAATAATTTAAAACAAGTAACAATAAAAACTTAGATATTTCAAAGTATTTGGAAATTAAGTACTACGTTTTCAAACAGCTCATGATCTAAGATAAAATTATAGTGATAATTGGAATATATTTTAGCAAAATTGAGACAGGAGATACCTAGAGATAGGCCAGGAAAACAGATAGATGGGTCCTCTCATAACAATGTAGCAAGCATCCAACAGGCCTCTCAGGTTCAGCAATGGGAAACTAGCTCCCTGCAAACCTCTCAAACTAGAGCTTAAGTACTCACTGTTGGGATAAAAAAGCAACCAATCAGCTCACCATTAGGCCCCTACCTCCTCCCAATTGATTGTTAGTGCTGACCAATCAGAACAGCTAGAGTCAAACAATCGGCTCAGAGCTAGTGCTAGCCAATTGGCTCAGTTTTAGGGTTAGATAAGCACCGGGTTTCAACTCCAAATTGGTAACCCCTTCTGGTCCCCTCTCATTATGGGAGGTTTTTTGTCTTCTCAATAAATCCTGCTTTCTCACTTTCCAGCTGTATGTATTTCTCATTTTTCTTAGGCATGAGACAAGAACTTCAACCTGAAGAGTCGTGACCTGAAGAGCTGCGGAAGATCGTAGTAGCTGATCAACCATGCATCCGAGAGGCTGACTTGTCAGCGGTGGGAGCCAGCTGAACCAGGAGAGCTGCTGGAAGATAGGTGAGACTCTGAAGCTGAGACACTCTGGGGGCTAGGCTTGCCAGCCCATGGAAACAGCAACACTCTCAGGGCCTGGCTTGCCTGCCCATTAGAGCCAACATTCCCAGGGCTAGGCTTACCAGTTCCTCGAGATGACCCCCTTTGGGGCTTGGCTGGCCGACTTACTGAACTGGCACTCTCAAAGCCCAGGCTGACCTGAAAAATATGTATCAGAATGGTTATAAAAATGGAGCAGAGGGACAAGCTTTGTAGCTCATGCTTATAATCCCAGGGCTTTGTAAAGCCATGACAAAAGAATCACTTGAGCCCAGGAGTTTGAGGCTGGAGAGAGCAGCTGCACTCCAGCCTAGATGACAGATTGGTATCCTGTCTCTTAAAACAAGCAAGCAAACAAACCAGAGATAAACCTGTAACTGGCAAATAAAACTACATTTAGAAGGAACATTTTATTCTTAAATTTATATGTTAGAAAAAAAACAAGCTGTCAATTTCTAAAACTTCAAAGTACCACATTAAACTCAAATATAGAAGAAATAATAAATATAATTTAATAAAATTAATGCATTTAATAAAATAATTGGATTTAATGGAATAAAATATAATTATACAGTAGAGGAAACAATTAAAAATTTGCAGTGGGTATGATAATGTCCCTTCCAAAGATATATATGTTCTAATACTCAAGTTTTGTGAATATAGCATCTCACATGACAAAAGGAATGTTGCACAGTTGATTAAATTAAGAATCTCATAATGGGAGTTTATCTTGAATTATCTTGTTGACTTCATTTAATAATGAGTTGCTATGAACAGGAGAAAGGGAAACCAGAAAGTGAAAAATACAGATGTGGTGATAGAAGTAGAGGTTGGAATGATGTGATTACTAGCTGGAAAACACAAGCCAATTTATGTGGGCATCCTACAGAAACTGATAAAAAGTCAACTATGGGATCTCCCTTAGAGAATTTAGAGAAAATACTGTCCAACCAACACCTTCTCTTTAGACTCATAATCCCTATCTAAGACTTCTGACTGCCAGAACACTAAAATAGTAAATTTGTGTTATTCTAACCCACTAAGTTCCTGGTAATTTGGTATAGTAGTGATAGGAAACTAATAAAACAATATTATTATTCCTTGCAAAAAGCAAATGGAATGAATAAACAATTTGAAATACTTAACAAGAAAAAAAAAGACATAGATAGAAATTTAAAGTTACAATATCAGGAATATAAAAAATGACCAATGCAAACCAGAAAATAGTCAAAGAAAAAAATAAAGATGCTGTTAATAAATTTTTGGCAACAAATTTGACAATATAGATAAAAATGAACATAGTTCTATGAAATTCAACATCCTCTTATGAAATGCCATAAGAGGAAATGACAAATAATAGCCCTAATTCCAATAAAAAATTAAATAATTAATTAAATGTATGCCCACATTTTGGATTGAAGTCAGTGAAAATAATGGAATAAGTACATCTGGAATTCTGTCCCTTCTTAAAAAAGGCAAAAAGACTGGAAAAAATGTCAGAATAAATTTTTACACATCTCTGAAAATTAACCAAAGACTTGCAGCAAATTGGAGAGTATTTATTTGAGAAAAATGGCTGAATCTAGGTTAGAACATTGACCTTTGTGGTGTTTTTATTCCCTATTCTTGAGCTCAGCAAAAAAACCCAAAATAATGTCCAACAGCTCCAGTATCAGAGGCAGCAGAAAGGAAGCTAGAGTTCTCTTAAAGCCTCATTCCCAAGGAAATGTTATAATTTGACCTGTCCATTGGTTCCCTGGAATACCCTACTTGAAAGAATGTTTTATTTCAAATCACTCAAACTCTCCCAGTACTAAAAGTTTCTGCATTTGTGGATGTTTTAATGTCATAGCTGCCTAAAATGACAATAGCAACTGGGGCAAACAACTGTCTAACCACAAACCTCAAAATGAAAAACTGAGAATTAAGATCATCAGTAGCAACTTTGAAAAGGTTCAGTATATTCCTGATATCCTGTGATCATGTCCATGCATAGGCTTAGCACATGCTCAAGAAATATCTGGGAAAGATCTAAACTCTCACCTTTGGCTCATCATGAGCTTCTGTACAAGTAAATAATGAAGGCTAAGGAGTAGTTGTAAACCACTTCTCTAAGTATTTAAAGCAATCTCCAACACATAGGCACACAAACACACATAGATCCTTACAAAAAAGAATGAGAAGATTTATTTGTTCTGGGTGCTTAAAGAGTTAAGTAAGTCTCTGTTTATTAGTAATCTTACCATAATACTAACTGATTAGTAATTTCAGTGGTTGTACATGATAATAATACAGAATATGTTCAGAAATATCAACAAACAATACACATCCTACATGCATTCCTAGAGAATATAGGGACATTTAATTTCTAGAGTTGTTACTTTATATTATTTTAAGGTATTTTTTCAACTAAAAATTAGTAGATATGCAAATAAACAGGCAAGTATAACTAATAAATATTGTTAAAAATCAATAGAAATTCTCCCCCAGCAGTAGCAGATTGAATAGACAAAAATTTTAAATCAAATTTTTTAAATTATGTAAAAAAGGATACAAAATAATGTTTAAATAACTTTGTTTTACCAAACAGAGAATATTAATAAACAGAATATCATTAATAGAAGTTATAAAAATGAATCAATAGAAATTCTGATATTTAAAAGTACAATTAATGAAATAAAAAAATTATTATAGGGGTTCATCTGCAGATATTAGTAGGCAAAAGAAATAATAAGCAAGTTTAAATATAGGTCAATGGAGATTATCCAGTCTGTGAGAAAGAAAAATAAATAAATTAACAGGATCTCAGAACTCTGTGGGACATTATCAGGTATATGCATAATGGGAATACCAGATGAAGAAGCATGTAGAATGCTGGAAAGAAGCATAGAAAATTTGGAAGAATTAATTGCCAGAAAAATTTTCCCAAATATGAAAAATATTTAGCATTCGAGATGCTCAATAAATTTTGAGTAAGATAAACTCAAAGGAATCTACATTTAAACATAATAACCAAACTTTTTAAGAAAAAAAGACAAAGGGTCTTGAGAGCAGCAAGAGAGAAACAAAAATAACTTGTTGATTCAAGAAAGATTAAATTAGATTAACAGTTGATTTTTCATCAGAAACCATGGTGTTCAGAAGACAGTGGGATAACAATCCAAGTACCAATAGTAAAATTTGTCAACCAATAATTCCATGACTAGAAAAGCTATTATTCAAAATAGAAGAAACTATTAAAACACTTTCAGATAAATAAAATTGAAGCAGTGGTCACTAGCAGAACTTCCCCAAAAGAAATATTGATGGGAGTTCTTCGGGCTAAAATGAAAGGGCACGAGACATTAAGAATAGCCACTTTAAGAAGTAAAGTACACTGGTAATGGTGACTATGTAGGTGCATATAAAACAGCAAAAAAAAGTATGTTTTTGTTAGTAACTAACTTTTAAATCTCGTTTATAAAATAACTTTGTAATGAAATAATACAGGAATCTAATGTGTGATAGCATTAACACAAGAATTCAATTCATGATAACAATAACATAGAGTAGAGTGAGGGAAAAAGTATACAGGAACAAAGTTTTGCATATCATTGAAATTAAGTTGGTATAGATCCCACCAACAATGGAACAAAATATAAAGAAAGAACAAAAGACAGAATTGAAGAAAGAAGTAGAAAATTATAGTAAAATACTTTTATAGTAACCCACTTTCAATTATGAACACAACCATTAGACACACAACCAGCAAGAGAGCTATAGACTTAAGCAACACTACAAACCAATTTAATGTAACAGACATGTATAGAACACTTCACACAGCAGCAATATAGATATAATTCTTGAGAACACAGGAAATATTTCCTAAAATAAACCATATGTTATGCCACAATATGTGTCAACAAATTTCATAGGATTTAGACATAATACACATTTTTTAAAGAAACACAAAGGATTTTGAGAGCAGCAAGAGAGAAACAACAAGAAACAACTTGTCACGTACAAGAAATCTTCAATAAGATTAACAGCTTGTTTTTCATCAGAAACCATGGTGGTCAGAAGACAGTGGGATGACACATTCAAAGTACTGAGAGACAAATCTCATGCAAGGTACATTTCTAACCACAATTGAATAACAGTTCAAATCAACATAAGAAGGAAATTTGGGAAATCAAAAATAAACAAATAAAATAATAAATGCTTAAGTCATCAATGGTTCCAAGAAACATCAGATAAAATTACAAAATGCTGTGAGACAAATGAAAACAAAAACACAATAAAACAAACCATTAAACACACACAGAAGTGCTCAGATGAAAATTACACCTTAAGGCATAAAAAAGAAAGATATCAAATTAATAACTTAACCATCCACCTTAAATAACTGAAAAAATAAAAACACAAAATTAACTCTCTTATCACAAGTAGAAGAAAAGCAATAATAAAGATGAGTGAAAATAAAAATTGACATTTTTTAAAAAACAACAGAGAAAAACAACTGGAGTCAAGACTATTTCTTTGAAAATGTCAATAATATTGACAAAACTGAAGCTGGAATAACTGAAAACCAAAAGAGAGAATACTCAAATTGATAAAATTAGAAATAGAAGAGGAGCATGATAACGACCTTATAGAAATAAAAAAATCATAGCTGAATGCTATGGAAAATGTATGCCAAAAAATTACATAACCTAGATTAGACAAATTTCTAGAAGCACACTTATTTCCTAAACTGACACAGAAAAAGACTAAATATATAAAGAGTTATATTATGTAAAAAGATTGAGTTAGTAATAAAGAAATTCCAGCAAAGAAAATCTCGGGAAGAGTTGGCTTTCCTGTTAAATTATACTAAACATAAAAAAAGAATGCCAACCCATCACAAATCTTCCAAAAAGTAAAAGAAGAGAAAATATTTACTAACTCAAACTTTGATATCAATATTAGTTTCATGTCAAAACTAGACAAAAACATTGCAAGAAAACCAGAGATCAATATGGCTTATAAAGAAAGATATAAATATCCTCAACACAATATTAGAAAAAAAATTCAGCAGCATATAAACACATACACTATGACTGAGTGAGAATTATCCCAGGAATTCAAGTGTGAGTCACCAGGAAAAAGAATGTAATGCAATATACCATAGTAATAGAATAAAGAACAAAAATGGTCATTTTCATTGATATGGTGAAAGCATTAACAAATATAACACCATTTCATGATAAAAAACACCCAACAAACTAGCAGTAGAAAAGAATTTCTTCAACTTAATAAAGGATATCTAATAAGAATCAACAGCAAGCATAGTACTTTATAAGACAAAACTTTTCTCATAAGATTAGGAATGAGACATGAATTTCTCTCTCCCCACTTCTGTTCAGCAATGTACTGGAGGTTTTAGCCGGGGGAAACTAAGCAAGGACATAAAATTAAAGGTAACGAGATTGGAAAATAAGAAGTAAAATAACCTCTATTTCCAGGTGACATAAATGAAAAAAAATATATTTTAATCTCATAAACAATCAATTTTTAAAAGTGAATAGAGCAGATAAACAAGTTCAGCAAGATTTCTGGATACAAGATCACTCTACAAAATCAGTTGCATTTCTCTACACAAACAATAAACAAGCTAAAATAAAGTAAGAAAACTATCCCATTTACAATGGAGTAAAACATACTGCGACATAGACATAATCAAATAAGTGCCAGATTTGTACACGGAAATATTACAAGATACTTTAAGAGAAATTAAACAAGACCTAAATAAATACAAATATATATTGTGTTCATGGATTAGAAGGTGTGATACTGTTAGGATGACAATACTCTCCAGATTTAAATCAATTTCTACCAATATTCCCAATATACTAAATGCTTTTTTCTATCTTTTTTTTTGCATTTATGAACAAGATGATTCTAAAATTCTTCAGGAACTTTAATAGATCCCAAATAGATGAAATACCCTTGAAAATAATACAAAGTTGATGGACTCACAGTTCTCAATTTCAAAACTTGCAACAAGTCTACAATAACAATGATGGTGAGGTACTCACATAATAATAGACATATCAATCAATGGAATAGTCCAAAAATATGACAAGCTTCTATGGTCAACTGATTTTCAATATGAAGAAAATTTAATGGGGGGAAAGAATGGTCTTTTTACCAATGGATGTTATGGAAACTGAATATCTACATGCAAAAGAGTAAACCTAGATCTCTACATTATACCATAGACAAAAATTAACTCAAAATGGATAAAAGTCTTAAAATGTGAGAGCTAAAATTATTATGCACTCTGAGAAGAAAACATAAGTATAAATGTTCATTGCCTTGGATTATGCAACAGATTCTTACATATAATACCAAAAGCACAAGCAACCAAAAAAAAAAAAAAAAGAAGAAGATAGCAGCACTTTATCAACATTTAAAACTTTAATGCATCAAAGGACACTATAAAGAAAGCAAAATTCACTCCATAGAATGTGAGAAAATATTTGTAAGTCATGTATCCGATGAATGTCTAATATTCAGACTAAACAAAGAACCTTATAATTTTACAAATAACACAATATAAAAGAAAAAAAAAACCTCAAAGTAAAAAAAGTGGTCAAATGATTTGAATAGAGATTTTTTTCAAAGGAGTTTTACAAATGGCTATAAAAGCACATGAAAATATACTCAACATCATTAGTCATTAAGGATACACAAATAAAAACTTTATTGAAATAGCACTTCACACCAACTAGGATGACAATAACAAAAGTAACAAAAAATATATTGGTGAGGATGTGGAAAAATTGGAGACCCACTCATTGCTGGTGGGTATATAAAATGTAGCCACTCTGGAAAACTTTTGGCAGATGCAAAAATTTAAACAGAATTACTCAAAATTATGACATAACTGTTTCATTCTTAGCTACATGATAATAATTGCAAACAAAAACTTGTACATAAATGTTCACGGCAATATTATTCACCATAGGAAAAAAAATGATAGATATATAGATATAGTGGAATGTGTCAGCCATAAAAAAGAATGAACTACTGAAAATGCAGACATGAAGTTATCAGAGGTAAACTCACACTATCTAATGCTGTGATATTAGGAAAAGATTTTACAAACTGCCTTTGGGTAGAGCTGGAACACTATCTATTTCAGTAACAATAAACTAAAATGCAGTCTCCAACCTAACTTGTCAGATGCGTTTATATCACTATAAATCTGGAATCATGATGTGATTGGAAGGAAGAAATTAATAGATTGCAAAGTTAATGATTTGGGGATTTGGGAAAGAGGTATCTAGGCTTCAAAATATGAACAGCCTACTCTCGTATTGTCTTCAAAGTAATCAGGAACCCCAATGGATTTCTCTTTTTTATTTACTTCTTGATTCAATATAAGTTAGATAAGCTTTCATCATTTTTATTTCCACAGTTGAGCATCATAGTTTATAGATGTTTTAATAATTGGGCTTCTCAAGATGTACTCTCTCTAAAACGTGCCATATACCTATATCATGTTGTCTTCCATGACATAATCAAACACCAGAAATATTTCCAAGAGCTTATGTCTGTTTTTTGTTTGAAGGGATCATTTAGTTTTTGTTGGTGATGAGAGTTTTGTTTTCTTGGTAAATGCTAATCTCCATTATTACCAAAGTCAAATCTGATTCTTTAAGAATTCACATTGCTGTAGCTCTTAAGACTTGTCTGTTCTCTAATGCACATCTGAAATTCATATTCAGCAACTTATTCAGCATATAATCAGTCAATAGACCTTATTAGTTTGATTCAAGAAATAATTTTGTCTGGTTAAGAGAATGTGTTTAAATTGTATGCCTTTGTCAGATAAATCTCAAATTTTATCTCAGATAAGGTGTTAGAATGTTTTATGGTCCTGAAATTATAAGATTATCTTATAAATGTTAGCACTTTTGGTATTTCAACTATAGAAAAATTGTGGGGAACATAAATGAAATAGGTAAGCTATTAATACATAACATGGATGGAGCAACTAATTTCTAATAGTAATACTGAATGTTTACATAACAATCTTAATTACACAGCTTTCCAAGCAAAAATTATGCCAATTATTAATTAAGAATGATTTGACCCATCTAACATGTTTTATGAGATTTACAAATCAGACTCTGGTATGTCCTTTATCCTGTTAGAAGCTAATAAAATCATTTTTATTCATGATACTACCTCCTCATGTTTGAAAATGACCACTAAAGCAATTAGAACTCTCTAAGATTAAATTGAACTAAGAGGCAAAAAAGCAAGTGTTTTGTCCCGAAAGAAACTCTTACTAATAAATACAGTAATTACATTTAACACATTAAATATTGTTTTTGTAGATTACATGTTACTAAACATCTCCACAAACATCCTCTCAGTTTATGTTTTAAATACCTTTAGAAAAAAATAATGATTATTCTTATGCTTATTAGGAGATCTTCCTATAATTTGAAATATTTAAAAATGCACAATATATCTTAGATTCAGGAGATACACAATGTCTGCATAATATTCTCCTACACACATTTTCAAAATCAGAATTTGGTTCATCATGTACTAATCTTATCTTTGAATTTGCCTAGATTACTATCCTTCTCTTAACTGCTTCCAATTTTTACATTAAGCCTTTTAAAAATTAGGTAGCATTTATATTCTTAGAGCATGCTACCTAATTTTTAAAATAACAATCTGCTATTGGAAATCCAATCATTTAATAAGAATGAGTCCCCAGGGATCCTTCATTCCAATTCTTCCCCCTTTTCCTCCATCCTGGATTCAACAGCATTCCATCATCCCACTAGACATCTCTCTATATAATTTGCATTAAATTTATGCTATGAATTTGGGTCTGCAAGATTTGTTACTTTTTAAAAATGCCTCAGCATCCAGTTTTGCTATGATTTTAATCATTATTGGGATCCCTTCCCTTTCTTGCAGTCACATAAGAGTCTCTCAAAACAAAAATTCTAGTCTTCAGTACACTGTGTCCATCACTACAGATTTTGTTGTGCTCACCCAGCATTGGCAGGATGGACTCTCCTCCACAAATTCTGTTTGAACATAAAGACTGATTACACCACACACACATCATGAGGGTATGAAAATGTTTATGACTCAATTAATGAAACTTTTAGAGTGGGCCCAACAATGGTTGAAGAGAGCGAGGGAAGAAAGCTGGCTTGGGGTTTGAACATGCTTACAGATGGAAGCGGAGTAAATTTTCCTGCACCTGAATCAAGGCTTGAGCAGTTGAAACTTCCAGGCAGCACTAAAAAAGGAAATACTTGGGTCTTCTCATCCGTTTGCCTAAGTGTAAGATAGAAGGGGAAAGGGACTGTTGGAGCTAGAAAGCTTTTAGAGAGAAAACATCAACATTGAAGTTCAAGTCTACTAAAATCCTCATTGTGAAAACCTTCTGAGCTATTGTTACATAGGCCATAGGATCCCTGGCCTAAGCTTCGAGTCTCATTTCCTAAGGTCCTGTGTTTAATAAAGGGCAATTCACTCTGAGGTCTTGCTACCCTTTCAGGGTCCTTCTGAGAAGCCAGTAATGGTATCTGACATTCATGTGACCTGAGAATTCTGTACCTACTTTTCTTAGGAATTGTCCACTGTGTTAACCTGAAAGGGAAAAAAAAAGGTGAATGCATGCCAATAAAAAGTTTGAGTCAAATTTGAAGATGGCAACCCAGGAAACAACACTTCCAAATTAAGCTTAAGAGGTGTTCTGAGTTGGTGAGCTTACAAGCAAATTTTTTAAGGATAAATAAGGAAGTATAAAAAGGTGGACTCAGCTTGTTCACAAAAAAATACCATTTGTTAATAGAGATAAGCTAGTAGATGTTTGGCTAAAGGCTACGGTGTTCTTGGAATCGTCATTGCCACTATGTGGTTAGGTCAGTTCACGGAATTGCTCTCATAACCAGGAAGGGTCATGGTAATTTAGGGCAGTAACTGATAGCACATGCCTCCTTTCCTTTGGCAATTATTCGGCAAATATAGTTAACTTATGATTGTTCCATTTTTTAATTTTCCCTTTTTTAACCAAGAACTTCCGAAAAGCAATGATGATTATTGAATTGTTTTAGAGTCCCTTGGGAAAGCATGTCCCATGTTGAGGGTAGAAGAGAGCTAGAACTATTTAGGCTTTAGGAATGTATTTATTTAGAAATGTAGGGACAGTCATAGTTAGGCCTTCTATTGTTTCAGTAATGTGTTGAATCAAGGCTAGTTGTTGGTATTCATGACTAGTTTTGGGGGATGATTCTGCAATCGCAAATTATGGTAAGTCTGGAAGAGATTTTTAAAATGCAAGAATGATTATAAGAATGAGATCAACAATTTATAATCCTGACCTTACGAAAGCTCTTATTCCTGAGGCAGTCAGTTAAATATGTCACAGAGCTTCAAATTAAGCTATCCGGGATTGAATTCAGAATGTCCCTTAAGGATTTTGCCGGCTTCATATTTGGAAGTTTCTAATTACACTTGTGCAGAATTGTTAATCCAGATGCAACAAGAAGCACTTGCAATAGCACAAATTCCTTGGGCTGCAAAGAGGTAAACCAGTGCAATGTGGTTGTCAAGGACAACTCAGGCTAGAGAATCAAGCAACGCTTTGGTAGTCCTTGGTGCCACTAGCTGTGGACTGTGCAATTCTGTGTACAATGCAGGTTAAATTTCTCATCATAGTGCCATGATAGGATATCCCAAATTCCCAGAAAATAATCCCGAATTGCAGGTTAAATTGATCTCCTGAGACTCTAGTGGAGAGGTCACATTCATGCTAATGTCTGAAAGAATCATCCTCATAGTAATTGGGAACTTAATCTAAATAATTATTATAGATAGTGCTGTTTTTGTTCTTTTATGTTAATTACATTGGCGAGGAGGTTTAGGGTTATTGGAGATTAGCTGAAGAATACTAAAAGGGGTCATGACTTGGCCCAACAAGCCCATTACACTCATTTAAACACTTGTAAGTCCAAGGGCAACCATTATAGTTACGTATAAAGATGTATGCTAGGAGTATGCATAGGCCTCTGGAAATATTTTTGAAATTTAGCTTATGATTCTTAGGGAGAGAATCAGGAATGAAATTGAAGGTGGGGTCAGTGTGGGAGATTATAAGAATGATGCATAGTATTAAGACAGCAATGGGATACTTGGCACAGGATTAACTATAACAATATTTTTGCAAAAAAAAGGCAATACATGATTGAAAATGTGGCTATGCTAGTGTTTATTTATAGGTGAAAACAGTTTGATTATTGCCAAGAGTAAGTTTTATATATATATAAAACTTTTATATATATATTAAAATTCCAAACATGCACGTTATCTCTCTCTTTCTCTCCTCTCTCTCTCTCTCTGTATATGTATATTAGGTGTTGTAGATGGGTTATAGGTGCCATCTCCTCTTTCTTGAAGTATGATTTGGTCATACGTATATGTAGAGTCACTATGAAGCAATGAAGCATGGTGTCTTTGTTGTCTGGATACCATGCTTCATGCTGACTTTACATAAATATGTGTATGCACCAATAAAATATGGACCTATAAGTGGTGCTTATAACCTTATGGTGTATCACAGTGAGGCTGGGGACTGTGGTGAATTTAGTAACAGGGATTATAAAAGTATTTGAGCTCTTGCTAAGATCAGTAGAAGCAGGATAACAGTAATTATTTCCAGTGGAGCCTGCCACATGAAAGAGCTGGACCCAAAATATTACTTTCTCAGGCTAGGGACAATGTAATAAAAAAAAGAGGGTAAGAAAAAAATATATAGTAGAGATATTTTTATATTTTAAACTATGTGATAAGCCTTATGGTTTGGCAATAGGCTAAAAATACAATGATATTCCAAATCAGAAATAAGAGTTTAAATATTTTAGCAATGTGGTTCAGGGGTTTATTACAGACCAGGTCCAGAATCTTGGTGGAGCGTTTACCCAAATATTTTTTTTCTTGTCCTGGTTGGAAATTTAATATAGTTGGTTACAGGTTGGCCTTAATTGTAGGTCTCTTGTGACAGAAGATGTTCATTCAGGTAGGTTTGCCTTTTTAAAAATGAGAAACATGAATCCGTCAACATGTGAGAGCTTAAATGCACAAGGATTGGTGAGAAGTACTTAATATGGTCCTTCTTTTCCAAGGTTGAAGGAAATCTTTTGTTTGTTGATGTTTCCTTTATATAAATCTATGGTTTGTAGATCATGGTTCAGTGATGTTTGTCTTCCACGAACACACTGTAAATGAACCTTTGACTAATTTATTATTTTTAGCAAGCAGTTTAGTAAATCCTCAGTAAAAATAACACTTTTTTTCTCTTAATAATGTTAGTTTATATGTTTTTTTCTAGGCACATGGGTCTTCCTGTTATTATTTCAACAGGAGAAAGTTGGTATTTTCCAAAGGGAGTAGATCTTAGGATGAGCAACACCAATACAGCCTTGAGCTGTAATGTCAATTAATTTTGCTAACTGGGTTTTTATTATCCCCTTGTACGCTATAAATTGCAAATAGATTAAATTACTTGATTGGTAAAAGGTATACCTTAGTCACTGTGGAGCTCAGAAGAAACTCCCTTAAAAGGATGAGTCTTTTTTGTTTTTGTTTTTGAGTTGGAGTCTCACTCTGTTGCCCAGACTGGAGTGCAGTGGCCACTCCCGGCCACCGCAGCCTCGACCTGCTGGGCTCCGGCGATCCTTCCGTCTCAGCCTTCCAAGTAGCTGAACTACAGGCGCGCGCTACCACGCCTGGCTAGTTTTTGATTTATTGTAGAGATGAGGTCTCGCCAAGTTGCCCAGGCGGGTCTCGAACCCGCGGGCTCAGGCAATCCACTCACCTCAGCCTCCCAAGGTGCGGGATTACAGGCTGAGCCACCGAGCCCGGCGGAAGAGTCATTTTAATAAAACTTTTCCTACAGCTTGGGCTGTGGGAATTCTTCAACTTAATGTAAAAACATGCACATCATAACTGTTCTTGAGATGGCAGCAGTTGGACAAAATCCAGTTGCTGTACCTAAAGATACCATTATGACAAAGAAAAATGTCCCTGTGGTCCATGGAATGGTTTCCTAGGATTATGTTTAGGGTTAACAGTGCAATAAGAGTACAACTTTTGAGCAATCATAGGTGATAGTTTCCATTAACATTGTTTTCCCTATGCTATCATTTTATCTAGATTACAATGAGTTAACTCATGATCATATGGTAAAAATGTTAAAAATCATAGCTGAAGTCCTACATGAAGACTCCATCTATCATTTGATCCATACCATATACCTGTTTCAAAAGATAATATTCCTCCCTTGCTTTTCCAACGGTCTAGTTCTTTTTTGGGAGCCTTTTCTCATGCCTCCTTAAGCATAGTTCTAAATGGGGTCTATACTTGCAATGACATTTTGTAGATGAAACTTTGACCAGAAATATTCTTTAGCCTCATTTTTGGCTGCAATATCAGTAAATGGTTGCCCTATTTAAGGAATGTTTAATTTTACGTGTCTAGAAATTTTTACAACGGCCAATGATTTAGGCCTTGGAGCAGCCTCTAAGAGGTCAGTGATTTCTTGGCCATTCTTGATAGGTTGCCCTAAAGAGGTCAAAAAACCACAATGCTTCCAAAGCATCTCAAAGATCAGGAGTTAGAGATGCATATCTGCTATCAGTGTCAGTGATTGAAATTCTATTTTCTGCCAATTGATATGCTCTGTAAAGCAATCAGTTCTGCTTGCTGGGCTGATTTTATTTCTGGAAGAGCGTTGCCTTTTGTGGTCTCAGCCAAGGAGACAGTATCATATAGTTTGTGTGTTATTTCCCTGAATCATCCTTAAGATATAAACCATCTGTAAACCAGATTACATCAGCATTGTCTATACAGGTATCTTGTAAGTCCTGTATAGATGTAACACTTTATTCAGTCATAACAACACAGTTGTGAGGTGTTTTATGGGATGGGTAATGGCAGTAGTGTGACAGGGTTAAGGTTGTTGCAATGGGAAATAGTAATATTAGGGAAAAACAAGAGGAAGACTTGATAGGAAGTGAGTCTGCTGACAGAAAAATGCTGAATGTGGTGAGAATTTAGCAGAGTTTTTACACAGTGGGGAACATAAACAGTGAGAAAAAAACTCATAATTTCTTCTGTTGTCTTAAGAAATATGACAGTAGCTGAGATTGCCCTCATGTGGGGAAGTGACTCTTTGGCTACTGCATCTGTTGGCTGTAATAACCTACAGGTCTACTATGGTTCCCACGTTTCTGAGCTAGGATACCCAGAAAATGTCCCATATCTTCATGTAATCAGGGTGATCAGAGTAAAGGCTGCCATAAGCACATCCTTAATTCTCTGCATAGCTAATACTCTTTCTTCAGTCCACAAAGAGGATCTGATTGGTTTGTCTTTAGCAAGGCATATATACATATATGAATGGAGCCATTAAAGTAAAATTGGATATTCTATTCTGTCTATAATGTCTTTGTTCTGTCTGGACTTACTAGCAGCCCATCTTTGAAAATTAAATGTGTTAGCTATCTCAAAGTGTTTGGCAGGATTGAAGTTTTTCTTGAGAAAGCCTATGTCAATTTAGGGCCAATTGCTTTAGTAGGTATACACTATTATTACTAGAAGCCAGTAAGCTGGGGGAAGAGAGAAGAACATTGTCTATATGCTGTCTAAGAGTAGAGACTCCTGAGAAGTCCAGAAGCTATGTCAGATTTCAAAATTTGGGAGAAGTCAGTTGGACCCTCAGTGTATCCTTGAAGCACAACAGTTCCAGTTTACTGGTAGTCATTCCAAGTGAAAGCACATTGGTACTGGCTGCTATTATCTACTAGAATGCTAATGAAAGCGCTGTATAGATCAACAACAGTAAGCACCTTACTCCTTGTGGGTATTGCTGATAAAAAGGTACTGAGCTTAAGTACCACAGTATTTCTAAGAATTACAACATTGTGTATTATCCTCAAATCCTATACAAAACACCAGCCATTTCCATTTGGTTTTCTAGCTGGGAGAACTGGAATATTTCAGGAGCTGATACAAAACATAATTAGGACCCTTTAGTATAATCTTTTATTATGGGCTTTATTTCTTCAATTATATCTGGCTTTGGGGTTACTGTTACATATTAAGGAAAGGTTTAGCTGGATTTACATTAACTTTGATGTGAATGACTGAAATTAGTTTTCCAATGTCTGTGAATAATTGTGACCACTAAGGGTCTAGTAATGTCTGATAAAAGTTGCCAGTATCATTCTTTGGTTCTGAAATATTTTGTTGGATCTGTATAGTAGCATTTCCATTGTCTGCATCTGGATCTTTCTCCTGATCATTCTTAATTGAAAAATGTCCATATGCTCTTCAGTTTTAATTATTGAATGCAGACCCCCAAGAATTTAGCCCCCCTTTTCCCTTTTAATATGCCTATTCCCTACTTTACTCATGTGAGTGTATAGTTTTTTCTTTTTATCAAACTTATCTTTGTCCCTGAAGACCTTTACTGCTAATTACCATGAGGAAAACAACAAAGGTTAAGACAAATAACATACATGGATAAGTTACCAAGAAATATATTATGGTGGTGGTCTTTGTCTATATTGCTTATCCTAGATGTGGGTTGTGGGGCTCTTTTATATTATTTCTCAGAGAAGGCGCTTATCAATCATTATCTCCTCTCTTATGACTTCAATGAAAGCTATGGAGCTACATATGTCACTTAAATTTATTCCTAGGATTTGCAGATAGAATTTAACTGAATAAGCCAACAGAAAAAAAGGAGGAGAGAAAAAAAGAAAAGAGGGATAGAGGGAGGAAGGGAAGAAGATACCTGCCTCCTTTGCTGCAGGTAAGCAATCCATAGCTCTTACACCACATGGATTCTATGACCCTCTGACCAACTTAGGTATAAAGTCCTCCAGACCTTGTCTGGAAGGTAGTTTGACCTCCATCATCATGAGAGCAGCATAAAAAATAGCCACCACACTCAAAGAGTAATTTTCTAAGTAGAAAGTTTTACTTTATTCTCCCAGTCCGTGCCTGTCACCTTGTGGTGTGTTATTTTAAGATTGCTAAGTTAATAGTGTCCACAGTTAGCAAATAAAAGAGGAAAAATAAGCCTGTATAAATGATAGCAATCAGAAAACACTACAAAGAGATACATTTTTGATGATAGTTGAAAAAGTTGCCTAAGTGCTGTACAAGCTGTGTCATATTTGAAAAAAACATATCATTCTCCCCTACCTTTCCACAAACATTCTGAAACCATGGCCTCTAACTGTCAATCTTGCTTCATATCTGTTTTCTTTCTCTAGATTTTTGTGTTTTCGGAGAATGCAGAGGACAGTTTAGTCATCAAAGGGCACAGGTGAAAGAATATAAAATGTGCTCAATTTCTGAAAATATATCAGTTTACTTGGAAAGATATACTTGCAAACTTTAAAAATAAATTCCGGGATTGACTAGACTTAGATTTAGAGAAATGTGATGTCATTGTCAAGTTTAGATGTTAAAAAATTGCCTTTGCTCTTGGTTAAAGTTTAAGAGGGACTGACTCCATTGTACCACATGGAGGGTGGGGTATCGTCACAAAATTCCACCAATGAAAATATTCCCAACTATTTGTTTTCTTTCAGAGTGTCACCCTACCACAACATTTATATGTAATAATAATAATAATAATAATAATAATAATATACCATACCTTAAAGAGACAGAGTATAAGAAATACTTTGAGCATACCAAGTGGGAAAACAGTTCTAGAGTTTCTATTGTAGTAGCAAAAACAATTTGCATTAGTAATGTTTACATAGTCAAGTAATCCAGGGTTATGGACATGAAGCTATGAACATGGTTTATCCCAACACCTTTTCAACCACACTGTCATAGAAAAGAAAATGTAGAGCAAATTTTAATGGCACGACTGGCAAACAGCTGGAGAAATTTCTACCAACCAAAACTCAGTGGTGTTCTTAGCCAATAAGTAGGCCGCAATCATCAAAGACAGAAATAGTCAGTGTGTTATGGCCGAACTAGGTTCTTAAGCCTACTGACCAGAAAAATCAAAACTGATGCATCCACTATTACAATGGAGAAAGAGCTTAATATCGCAACGCAGCTAAACAGAGGGTGGAAAAAAATCACTCAAATCTGTCTTCCTGAAGATGCAGAGGATAAAGTTTTTAAAGGGAACTTTGTGGGTAGAGGGACAGGGGCTGTTGATTGGTTGATGATATCACTGAGACTGTCTTCCTGTGATCCTAAGGCCAGTAAAGAACTTCTTAGTGCTCTGGGCCTGGTTAGGTCTGCCAGAGTACAAAGTGTGAGAAGCATTTCAGGCTGGGCTCGGTGGCTCAGCCTGTAATCCCGCGCTTTGGGAGGCCGAGGGGAGTGAATTGCCTGAGCCTGTGGGTTCGAGACCCGCCTGGGCAACTTGGCGAGACCTCATCTCCACAATAAATCAAAAATTTGCCAGGCGTGCTAGCATGTGCCTATAGTTCCAGCTACTTGGAAGGCTGAGGCAGAAGGATCGCCGGAGCCCAGCGGGTCAAAGCTGCAGTGGCTGCTCCCAGTCTGGGCAACAGAGACTCCAACTCAAATAAATAAATAAATAAATAAATAATATATATATATATATACACACACACACACACACACACACACACACACACACATACACATCCATTACACATGCACATTCATCACTTCCTCGCAATCCTAAAAATATATATATATTTTACATATATACATAATATATATACACATTTCTATTTATATATATATATAATTTATATATATCTCTCCATCACTTCCTCACAATCCTATGTAATTTTCAGAAACAGTTCTGCATAGGTTTTCCCAAACTTCTGGATTATTTTACTAGACAGTCCAGAATACAAATACAAATAGGCCAGATAATTATGTACTCGATGCCAGAAAATATATATAAAAACTATTTTTGGATTTGATCCTATTGAGGTCAATAATCTAAAGTCCTCAAAAGAAAGGATGATTTGGCACTGTATTTACTTAAGAATTACTTTCCTAAGGTGGGCTCTGTGGCTGAGCCTGTAATCCCGTGCTTTGGGAGGCTGAGGTGAGTGGATTGCCTGAGCCTGTGGGTTCAAGACCCGCCTGGGCAACTTGGTAAGACCTCATCTCGACAATAAATTTTTTAAAAAATTAGCCGGGCATGGTAGCACGCACCTGTAGTTCCAGCTTCTTGGAAGGCTGAGGCGGAAGGATCGCCGGAGCTCAGCAGGTCAAGGCTGCAGTGGCCAGGAGCGGCCACTGCACTCCAGTCTGGGTGACAGAGGGAGACTCCAACTCAAAACAAACAAACAAAACAAACAAATAAAACAAAAAAACAAAAACAAAAAGCCCCTTAGTTAACTAAAGAAAAAACCCCAAACAACTCACAACTCAATAGAAAAATGGGCAAATAATAAAATAATATGACTAGATCGTTCACAGGAAAGAAATACAAATGTCTCAAATATGGGAGGAAAAGTTTAACTTCACTCACAATGGAATGTGAATTTGTTCCTTTGAGATGATCTTTTTGGAATGACTGGTTAGCAAAGAGAATGTATATTTGAAAATGTAGTGTGTGGCGCCCTAGTAGAGCGTAAACTGCCCTATGTGAAAAGGCTGATTTTGGCTGTGCCTTTAAAAGTGATAGATTTGCCGGGCTCGGTGGCTCAGCCTGCAATCCCGCGCCTTTGGGAGGCTGAGGTGAGTGGATTGCCTGAGCCTGCGGGTTCGAGACCCGCCTGCGCAACTTGGCGAGACCTCATCTCTACAATAAATCAAAAACTAGCCAGACGTGGTAGCCCGCGCCTGTAGTTCCAGCTATTTGGAAGGCTGAGGCGGAAGGATCGCCGGAGCCCAGCAGGTCGAGGCTGCGGAGGCCGGGAGCAGCCATTGCACTCCAGTCTGGGCAAGAGTGAGACTCCAACTCAAAAAAAAAAAAAAGTGATAGATTTACATACTTTCTAACCCAGCAATTTTGTTTCTAGGAATTTATCCTACAGATAGATTCAGATGTGTATGAATTATCATTTATACAAAGTTATTTATTAAGACCTTCTCTGTAATAAAAGAAAACAATCTTTGTGCCCATTCAAGAATTATCTGCAGAAGTCAAAAAGAATGAGGCTGGCCGGGCTCAGCGGCTCAGCCTGTAATCCTAGCAATTTGGGAGGCCAAGGTGAGCAGATTGCCTGAGCCTGCGGGTTCAATACCAGCCCGGGCAACTTGGCGAGACCTCATCTCTACAATAAATCAAAAATTAGCCGGGCGTGGTAGTGTGTACCTGTATTTCCAGCTACTTAGAAAGCTGAGGTAGCCGGGCTCGGTGGCTCAGCCTGAATCCCGCGCTTTGGGAGGCTGAGGTGAGTGGATTGCCTGAGCCCGCGGGTTCGAGACCCGCCTGGGGAGCTTGGCGAGACCTCATCTCTACAGTAAATGCAAAAATTAGCCGGGCATGGTAGCGCGCGCCTGTAGTTCCAGCTACTTGGAAGGCTGAGGCGGAAGGATTGCTGGGACCCAGCAGGTCAAGGCTGCAGTGGCCAGGAACGTGCCACTGCACTCCAGTCTGGGTGACAGAGTGAGACTCCAACTCAAAAAAAAAACAAAAGAAAGCTGAGGCAGAAGGATTACCAGAGTCCAGCAGGTTAAGGCTGCAATGGCCGTGAGTGTGTCACTGCACTCCAGCCTGGGCGACAGAGTAAGACTCTGACCCAAAAAAAAAATCATCAATCTTAATTTCAATTTATACAGTGTCTTTGAACAAAATTACTTGCTTTTTCTTCTGAGGTGGTCAAACTCGTTATTATTTAATAGACTACCAGTTGACCACCATTTGAGAAATACTGTCCCAGAACTTTAAACATCCAGATCCCAGAAAGTCTGCTACAGTTAGACCCAGTGTTTGTATCTATATCCTGTTAGAACTACATATTATATTCTTCTTTTTTTTTTTTGAGTTGGAGTCTCACTCAGTCTACATATTATATTCTATAACAGAGATTAAGTGGGATCATATTAGAGATACTCCTAATTTTTTTTTTTGAGTTGATGTCTCACTCTGTCACCCAGGCTAGATTGCAGTGGCACACTCATGGTCACCCCAGCATCAACCTGCTGGAGTCAGGTGATCCTTCCACCTCAGCCTTCCAAGTAGCCGGAACTACATGCATGTGCTAACACGTCTGCCTAATTTATTTATTTATTTATTATTGCAGAGACAGGGTCTCATTATGTTGCCCATGCTGGTCTCAAACTCTGGGCCTCAAGCGATCCTCCTGCCTCGGTCTCTCAAATTGCTGGGAATGAAGGCATGAGCCACTGTGCTGGCCCTATTTTTTTGTTTGTTTTGGAGTTGGAGTCTCACTCTGTCACCCAGACTGGAGTGCAGTGGCACGCTCTCGGCCACTGCAGCCTCAACCTGCTGGGCTCTGGCAATCCTTCCACCTCAGCCTTCCAAGTAGCCAGAATACAGGCGCGCTACCTCGCCCAGTTAGTTTTTTTTTTATTTATTGTAGAGACGAGGCCTCGCCATGTTGCCCAGGTGTGTCTCAAACCCGCGGGCCCAGGCAGTCCACTAACCTCAGCCTCCCAAAGTGCTGGGATTATAGGCTGAGCCACCGAGCCCGGCCT
>CAUYQG010054936.1:0-16769 GCA_963574415.1 Tarsius wallacei | reverse complement strand
CCCGGCTAATTTTTTTTTTTGATTTATTGTAGAGATGAGGTTTCGCCTGCCCAGGCGGGTCTCGAACCCGCGGGCTCAGGCAATCCACTCACCTCAGCCTCCCAAGGCGCGGGATTACAGGCTGAGCCACCGAGCCCGGCTCCAGTTGTGTACTTTCATGGCATCTTTTCCATCCTCTGTTATGGCACTTAGTGTACTTTATTTAAATTGCTTGCTAGCCGGGCTCAGTGGCTCAGCCTGTAATCCCAGCACTTTGGGAGGCTGAGGAGAGAGGATTGCCTGAGCCCAAGGGTTCGAGACCAGCCTGAGCAACATGAAAAGACCTTGTCTCTAGAATAAATTTTTAAAAATTAGCTGGATGTGGTGACACATGCCTGTGGTTCCAGCTACTTGGGAGCCTGAGGCAGAAGGATCCCTGAGCCCAGCAGGTCAAGGCTATGGTGGCCGTGAGCGTGCCACTGCACTTCAGCCTGGGCGACAGAGTAAGACTCCAACTCAAAAAATAAAGAAAGATAAAATAAAAATAAATTGCTTGCTAACTTTGCCTGAAGTCCTAGACCATATCTCATTTGATTTAAATAGTGTTGCATTCCCAGTACCTAGCACAGTGCCAAACAAGTTAAGAGGTACTTGATAAATATTTATGGAATAAGTGGATTTTTTTTTTTACTGCTACTGATAATTCCAGATAAATCATTATAAAATAATAACAAAACAATTTTTATCCTAATAATCTATTAATTTCTTATTTTATTTCAGTGATTTATACTTCAATACACAAATAAATGGGATCTAAATTATAATTCCATGAAAACATATAGTCAGTGAATTTGTTTGATTCATTATTTTTGCTGATTTTTCTTAGAACCAGGCAGGGTCTAATGGAAGGAGACCTAGGTTTGGAATAACAGAGCTTGGGTTGGTGCCCTGAACTACTGACTAGTTGTCACTTACTGATTTTGAGCCTGTTTCCTTTATTCATAAATGAGAGAAGTCTGAAAGACATGAAGTATTGTGAAATCACTCTGGAAACTGTTCACCAATTTGTGTTACTACACATTTAGCTGACTGTGAATAGAATAAAATAAAATCACATTTGGGGGGATAGAACATATAATCTTGATATCATTAACATCGTGCTGAGTAAAACTATAAGGTAGTTTCTAAATGTCTTGCAAAGATGTCTAGCTGAGGAAAAGGTTAACACATCATTAATTGAGTACTTACTATGTACAGGTACAGTTCTAAGCCCTTTACATGTATTAACTCATTTATTCCTCACAGTGATTCTATAAGAAAGTTATAGCCAGGTGCAGTGGCTCACGCCTATAATCCCAGTACTTTGGGAGGTGGAGGTGAGAGAACTGCCTGAGCCCAGGGGTTCGAGACCAGCCTGGGCAACTTGGCAAAACATTATCTCTACAATAAATAAAAAAATTAGCCAGGCATAGTGGCATGCATCTTTAGTTCCAGGTATTTAGAAGGCTGAGGCAGAAGGATCACCTGAGCCCAGAAAATCAAGGCTGCGGTGGCCATGAGTGTACCACTGCACTCCAGCCTGGATGAAAGAGTGAGACTCAGACTCAAAAAAAAAAAAAAAAAAAAAAAAAGTTATTATATGGAAACAGGATCTGAGAGGTTAAATAATTAGTCTAAAGTCACAAAGACAGAAAATAGGGGTCGGGATTCTAGCAGAGACACTCTGCCATTAGTATATGACAAAACTCTTTGCAGAGCTCCCATTGGTAAACTCAATGCATGTATAATTACAGTGTCTTAAAGGGAAAATGATTTTGCTATTTAAAAAAATAAGTTGGTCTTATTTATTAGAAAACATTATAATTGAGAATAATTCTGCTTGAATAGAGTAGTTTCTTAGTTCATGAGTAGTTTAACTAACTTTATCACTTGGAAATCTAATTACATCAATATACTAGTATCTGAGAGCTCAGTTCAAGGAAAAGCAAGTGCTCTGGTCTCAAGGTCTTGATATAATCTAAAGGCAAGGTAAGAAAACAAAAATAAGAATTACCACATTCCAATTATTGCTACCTCCTTATGAATTTTTTATTATTGAGCATGGGGAAAGCAGTAAGAAAAATTCACCAACATTTATTGATGGGTGTACTCTATGATCCCAAGGGGGTTCCAAAACAAGACAAATGATTAAATCTAACTGACACTTCATTTTTGTATTTTGCTTCTCTCTTCCTCTTCTTCCTCCTCCTCCTCTTTTTCTTCTCCTTCTCCTCCTCCTTTTTCTTCTGGAGTCTTCTCACCCTGTGGCCCAGGCTGGAGGGCAGTGTCACTATCATGGCTCACCACAGCCTTGACCTCCTGGGTGCAGGTGATCCTCCCGCCGTAGCCTCTTGAGTAGCTGGGACTGCACGTGTACCCTACCACACCTGGCTAATTTTTTTTGCGGAGATAAGGTCTCACTATGTTGATCAGACTGGTCTTGAACTCCTGGGTCCAAACAATTCTCCTGCCTCGGCTTCCCAAAGTGCTGGGATTACAGGTGTGAGCCTCCAGGCTTGGCTTATTTCACTTCTTAATAGAGACATAAGGAAAAGAATGAGTACTAATTCATAGGAAAGCTAAAAAAATGTTTTATCTTCTACTGATTTAGAATAATAACCTCCCAATCTTTTCTCCCATGACCTGTTCCTGTTCCTTTGATAGTCTTGCTAGTTAATGGGTAGGAATATTATTTCTTTTTTTTTTTTTGAGTTGCAGTCTCACTCTGTCACCCAGGATGGAGGGCAGTGGCACTGTCCTGGCCACTTCAGCCTCGACCAGCTGGGCTCAGGCGATCCTTCCGCCTCAGTCTTCCAAGTAGCTGGAACTACAGGCACGGGCCACCATACCCGGCTAATTTTTTGATTTATTGTAGAGATGAGGTCTCGCCAAGTTGCCCAGACTGGTCTCAGGCAATTCTCTCACCTCAGCCTCCCAAAGTGCTGGGATTATAATAGGTGTGAGCCACTGTGGCCAGCCAGGAATATTATTTCTATTTGACTTTTACTTGGTTCCAGGAAGGACAGATATTTCCTATTTCTGACCCCCACTTTAGAAAAAAATGGCCAGAAAATAATATACAGAGAAACAAAACTTTAAGAGCTATGTGATAATTTAATACTAGCATTTCTATGAACACAACATGGATGTTTAAATTTATTCTAGCTATTGAGGCTGAAGTGCAGTGGCTCACACATGTAATCCCAGCACTCTGGGAGGCTGAGGCAGGAGAGTCACTTGAGCCCAGGAGTTTGAGATCAGCCTGAACAACATAGTGAGACCTCATCTCGACAAAAAACAAAAACAAAAAAATTAGCTGGGTGTGGTGGCACATGCTACTGGGGAGGCTAAGGTGGGAGGATTGCTTGAGCCCAGGAGGTCGAGGCCACAGTGAACTCTGTCACTCCAGTTTAGGTGACAGAGTGAAACCCTGTCTCAAAAACAAAAGGCTTATTATGGATTTCTTAGCAATAACTTAAGGGTTGAGTTGCTGTTGAGAAAACATTTTTGATATTTAGCACTGTGTAAAGCTAAGTTTTTCCATTACCTCTGCTTAGTTTATGATACAAAGCAAAATTATCATAAATATATGACACAAAAATGTACTGAATCTTTTAAATATTTAATCTATGTTCCTGATTAACACTAAGTTGTTTTTTATGGCTTTATTTTAAATTGTTTCTGTTAAATGTAATGTAATGGAGGCTAGATTAGTGGCTTACACCTGTAATCCCAGTGGCATGGGAGGCTGAGGAAAGAGGATTGCTTAAGGCCAGGAGTTCAAGACCAGCCTGGGTAACATAGTGAGACCCTATATCTAAAAACATTTCTGCATGAAGTTTGTTTTAAAAAAATAGTGTAACATATAGAAAATTCTTTACATATCTTATTTATTTATTATTTATTTATTTTTAAACATTTATTTATTTACTTATTTATTTTTTTTTGAGTCGGAGTCTCACTCTGTTGCCCAGGCTGCAGTGCAGTGGCACACTCGTGGCCACTGCAGCCTCGACCTGCTGGGCTCAAGTGATTCTTCCACCTCAGCCTTCCAAGTAGCTGGAAGCACAGGCACATGACACCACACCCAGCTAATTTTTTGATTTATTATAGAGACGAGGTCTTACCAAGTTGCCCAGGCTGGTACATGTTTTAGAAGATGGAAATTATTTCTGTATGGAAGAGGGCAACTGTTTCAAAGATGAAACATTCCACAAGGGGGCACCAAAGACTCAATTATGATGATTATGGCTTTTTAAAAAGTAAATGTAGCTTTTATATATTTGATATTGATGTGCTATGACACTGCCAAATAGGGGAAATGTTCCTTGACTTAATTTTTAAAGCATATCTAGAATAAAGTTTGGTAATAGTTATTACTCAGACCTGGTAATTAAAATATTTTAGTTGGCTTCCAAGAGTGTACTGTTTTCCCGGATGCCTTCTAACAGAACACCTTGTTGGCGGGCCCTGGGTTGTAGTTTGACCATCTGTGTTTACTTGCCC
Source organism: Tarsius wallacei (assembly GCA_963574415.1). Classification (NCBI taxonomy): domain Eukaryota; kingdom Metazoa; phylum Chordata; class Mammalia; order Primates; family Tarsiidae; genus Tarsius; species Tarsius wallacei. Next base: position 12,245 of record CAUYQG010054936.1, on the reverse strand, counting down.
AACAGCTCTGCACTCCTGGCTCCTGCAACGTGGACTGTGGAGCCAGAGGAGTAGAAGGAGCAATGGAAACGTGGCAGGTAGTGCTGCTTATGAATGGTGGTGGTGGAATACAATTATTTCCCTCTAGCATTCTCATTCCTGCAGAGCGTTAGGGCTCCGCTAAAGGTCCTGGTCACATCCTGCTTAGATTACTGTAAATGCCTCCTAACACGTTTCTTTGCTTCTACTTTCTCCCCACTTGAATCTCTCCTAAATGTCAATTGCTAGGTCATTTGTACCAAAATGTGATGCCAGTCACGTTGCTTCTTATTAAAAATGTAGCAGAATTTAGGATCACCTAATGATCCCAACTTTCCAGCAATTTCTTCCACCATTTCACTCTGTACATTTTGTTCCAGCCAAACTAGATTCTTTGCTGTTTTCTAAACTTCCCATGTGATTTCCCACTTCCTTTCCCTCTTGCCATATTAAATCCCATCAAAATCTCGCTAATCCTTAGTTTCTTTCCATGAATCATTTTCTGATCTCTCCAATAAGTTGAAATTTTTACCTTCTCTGGCTGTAGTGTTTATTTATACCTTTCTTATGGTATTTCTGGCATGTCTTCTTTGTATTAAATTCTTCACTTGTCTTCTTCCATTAGTGAGTTCCTTAAGAGCGAACTGTTTTCTCGCTACCTCCTGTAGCACAGTGTCTTGTGCATGACAGAATGTGCAGCAAGTGTTCATTGAATCGCTGAAGTAATCATGATTGGTTGTCATGTCATCTGATCCATTTCATGTAGACCTCAATTTTCTGTACTTTTTTCGGCTGGCATCATAGGGAACTTTACATACAGTTGTTTTTGAGAGAGCTAACATGAAGACACCATCCTCTCCACACTCCTTCTGCTCCAACCCTCCACCTCTTGGAGTCTGCACTGCGTTCCATCTTCATAGACCTCCTTGCTTTACCAGTGCTGCTTTCTCCCTGGGATTGTCATTCTTTCCCTTCCCTATGTGTGTCTCATTCCTACTTGCCTTTGAAGGCTTTGCGGAGGGGTCACCCAAGCTGCTCACCTTGTCCCATCCCCAGGCTGGCTGTATCACTCTCCCTACCCTGCTGGAGCCCCTTGGTGTACTGTGTTATCCTGGCACTGATCAGCACTTGTATGTTCTCCTCATTAGACAGTGAGTTCCTCTGATCTATATCTGTGTCTTCAATACTTACCCTAGTGTCTCTGCATTGAACAGAAGTTTAGTGTTTGGCAAATGCCTTCCCTGTCACCTCTTCCGTGCCCAGTTTAGGCTGAGTATACACGCAGTGCTATGGGACAGAGAGAGGGAGCGCCCAAGTCAAACTGTTCTTCTGTGTCATTGTTTAAAATAAGGTGTCCAGCTGCTGACGTGAAAGACCTCTTTTTTCTTCATCTTCTCTGTTGCCAGGGGCATGTATGTGGCTGCCTCCCTGCTTATATACTGACACAGAGTATAATGTACGCTCATTTTCAAGTTACTTTACAAGTGCTCTTGAATTATTTCATGAGGTGTGTAAATATACCAAGGACAGGATCTTTTTTTCTTACGTCCTTCTAGGGCTCTGGTGTCCACTACAAGTACTATAATTATACAGAGACAAAGTCAATATTGACTGAAAGGGCTGTAGAATCTTGAGACAGTTACTCTAATTTAAAATATTTATATATCTTTATTGTTGGTGGTTAATTTCTAATTTGGTCAGGCAGTAAACTATATGCTGTACAGACACTATCTCATTATATTAAGAACAATCCTATCAACAAGGGACCCTTATTAGCTACAATTTTTTTTCCAGATATAGAAACTAAGGCTTAGAGGGACTTAAGTATATGTTTATCCCACATTAGTGAGTTTAAAGTTGGAGTTTAAATGGTGGCTATTTGCTTCCAAATATTTAGTTGTGACTTTCTCCCTGCTCAAATATAGTTTAGCTATGTGGAAATAAATGAGCTGACTAGTACCCCTCGTGCACCAACAGAGCTTTGGTTCTTCTGCTCCCTGTTTTGTTGGAGAATCGCTAGCTGTTGGCTTGACCTCAGGGAAGGAGATTGGAAATTCACGTTATTGGGCTTTTTTTTCCCTGAACACTGATACCTGATGGGGGATTAAAAGTTGAGATAGTTCATTTTGACTAATGTTCTAACGTTCAATGTAATGTTCTTTTATAATTTCCAATAATATCATCTTTGTTTCTTCATTAAATATGGTCCATTCATCTAACACATATTTATTGAGCATTTGGGGCATCATGCCAGGCTATGTGCTGGGGCTCCAGAAGAGAATAACACAAGTCAAAACATCCCTTAGAGCTTGAATTCATTTTTAAAAAGAGCATCAGGAAAAGGAAGAAACAAAGAAAGAAAAAAGAAAATATTTTCTACTTGTAAACATTACAGCATCCTAAAATAATATGAAGAGTTTTCAAACTTTGACTAGGGAAGGGTTAAAAATTGAATTATCTCATCAGTCTGTGCAAGAAATAGACTAATGTAATGGAATATATTGACAATTATAATAAATCTAAAGCAGCAGGTCCAGATGGTAGTTATCTTGGGTAAGTTAAGAAATTGCCTAATGAATATACTAAACTAATTATGTTCCTTCTTCAAAAAAGTATGAACTGTTAAGTTAGGAAATACAGGGAAAAAGCTGTCTTCCAGTTAAATGTAATACGAAGTGGATAGTTGTTATCCAATATAGATAAGATACATAATTTAACAAAAGTAAAGATAATCAATGATTATTTTAAATGGAAATAATATATAAATTTCATATCTGGTTTTCTAAATCTCTTTGCCACACCTGCAGTTACTTTAGGGACTGGAGTTTGGGGGAATGGTATCATATGTCATTAGATGTTGAGTTGCCACTTGGCTCCTAGGAAAAACACTCTAATGCACCAACCTGTCATTCAGATTCACTTATGTATAAAAATTAAACATATAGTTTAGCTATGTGGAAATAAACGAAGACAACCCAAGAGGCTATTTGTTCTGAGCTTGCTCTAGCAAGGGAGTCAACCCCCATTACTTGCATTTTGCAGAGACTCAAGAATACGCAAAAAAATGGGAAAGCTTTATGGTTTAAAAAAAAAAAAAGGAAAGGCTTCCAGCATACTCTGATTGAGGCTGTTGGCATAACAAACTGGAAATGAGTTAACTAGGATCTAATGTGAATCCTAAGTGATTGGTTTGGGGAACATATTTGGGTCTCTTTGGTCTGAGTTGGAAGTGGGGGCAAAATTAGGGAAGTTGGCAGTTACTGACCTAGTTCTGACCATTCTGAGCCTATTGCTGCAAAAGCTGTGGTGTGGCTTCCAAGGCTGGTTACTATAGAAGTTATGGATCAGAGTTTATTGTTATATATATTGTCCATTTCTATATTTAGACTCAATCATATAAACTATCCCATTATTATCAAAAATTAAAATTGCAATGATAACATGAATTTCATATCTTAGTGCTATTTCTGTTCACACTCAGAAAAGCTTAGAACAAGGCTCAAGTTAGATCCTTCTACACTAGACTCAAGGAAGGATAGGAATATTCTTTTGTCTTATTTTATTTTTTGGGTCAGAGTGTCACTCTGTTGCCCAGGCCAGAGTGCAATGGCATGCTCATGGCTACCCCAGTGATAACCTGCTGGGCTCTGGCGATCCATCTGCCTCAGCCTTCCAAGTAGCTGGAACTACAGGTGAGCGCTACCACACTTGGCTTATTTTTTGATTTATTGTAGAGACGAGGTCTTGCCAAGTTGTCCAGGCTGGTCATGAACCCCTGAGCTCAGGCAACCCTCTCCTGGGCCTCCCAAAGTGCTAGGATTACAGGCTTGAAGCCACTGCGCCCAGCAGGAATATTCTTTTAAATTATTAAATAACAGGTAGAATGCCTGAACATGTGCTCTTGATTGTCAAGGAGATATTTACACATACACATATTTGTCAGTCTCTCCAACAGTACTTGGGAGAATCATTCAATAAATCCCTGCAGTTTTTCATCCTGAGCAGGCTACATAAAATTGCTGTAATGCAAATTAATTTTTGCAATTCAGGTCAGTCTTTATGGTGTTTGACATATTTATGAGTTAGATTGGCTTATCATATCACAGTTTTAGCTGTTTTTCAAGGTGAGTGTCTGTGATGCGCTCCAGGATTCTCCAAATTGAATTTCAGGTGTACAAAAAGTCTCTGTATAAGGTCATCACAAACAAACTCTTCAAATTTGCTGACTGTATGTCCAGAATCAGAAGAAAATAAACAAAAACTGGATTCCATTTATGTGGCTATATTTACCATTAAACTTTTTTTTTGCATTGAGGGTCTCACTCTGTAACCCAGGCTGGAGTGCAATGGCCTGATCATGACTCACCACAGTATTGGCCTCCTGGGCTCAGGTGATCCATCACCTCAGCCTCTCAAGCAGCTGGGACTACAGGCACATGCCACCACGCCTAGCTAATTTTTTTCATTTTTGTGGAGATGAGGTCTTGCTATGTTGACCTGGTCTTGAACTTCTTGCCTTTGTCTCCCAAAATGTTAAGTTTACAGGTGTGCACCATCATGGCCAGCCAAACTTTTGATTTTAAAACTACCTTCATTTCAACAATTATTTGTACTGGTTATAGGAAAAAAGGCCTTTTTTACAGTTATGGAAAAACTGGCTAGATTTTATCATTTGGGGGCAGAGACAATAAAGTGTACAAAAAAGTAGATAGAATTTAGTAATCAGGGAAATGCAAATCAAAATCACAAAGAGATACCAATTCACACCCAATAGGAAGCTATAATAAAAAAGTCAAATGATTAAAAAGTCAGATGATAATTGTTGGCTAGAATGTGGAGAAGTCAGAATCCTTACCCACTGCTGGCAGAAATAAAAAATGGTGCAGCCAATTTGGAAAACTGCCAGTTAAACACAGAATTGCCATTTGACCCAGCAATTCTGCTCCTAGGTGGATACCTAAAAGAAATGAAAAACTTATAAGCAAATGTTCATAGCGGCATCATTCATAATAGTCAAAAAGTGGAACCAACCCAAATGTCCATTAGTTAATGAATAGATAAACCAAGTGTGACATAGCCATACAATAGAATATTATTCAGCCATAAAAAGGAATGAAGCACTGATCTATGCAACAACATGGACAAACCTTGAAGACATTACGCTATGCTAAGGGAAAGAAGTCTGTCACAAAAGACTGCATATGAAGTGATTCTATTTATATGAAATGTCCAGAACAGGCAAATATATAGAACCAGAAGGTAGATTAATGGTTGCCAAGGGATGGGGGTAATACCTAAAGGGAATGGGGTTTCTTTGAGGTGATAAAAGCTAAATTTCTTGATGGCGATGGTTGCATAACTCTGAACATACTAAAATTGAGTCGTGTACTTTAAATGAATGAACTGTGACATGTGAATTATATCTCAAAGTTATTACCAAAAAAATCAAAACAACAGAACAGTTTATAACCTAGGCATTTGGGTTCAAATTACTGTTTTTGTGGTTCTCACGCTGTTTTTTGATCTTGTGAGACTATTTCTAGAGAGAAAGGCCACATAATATGGTCAATGAGCAAGAGCTTTGAAATCAGACAGACCTGGATCAACTTGTAGCTTCAACATTTTCTAGCTGTGTGTCTTTGAGAAAATTATCCCACCTTTCTAAGTTTCCTAAAATGTAAATTGAGGAGAATAATATCAATTTCTTCAAGCTATCACTAGGGGTCCTTAGTAAATATGTAGTAAGTATTAATTGCTCCTAATGTTAAAACAAATGATTGACTTCTCATCAGCATGGTTTATCTAAAACAGGGATGAACCAATCATGCCTGTGAACAGAGCACTGGACAGAATGATCATAATGGAGAGAGACTCCAGATACTCGCTTCAACAAATAACTGCTGAGTGGAAGGCACTCAGTAGTGGGTATGGTGGAGAGAGGGGAGGTTAAAATGAAATGTAGCTCCCTCAACCCCCAGGAATTTACTGCCTGGTGGGCAGCACTGTAGTAGAGGTGTACATCCTTTTTCTGGTGATTTTTTTTTTTTTTTTGAGTAGAAGTCTTACTCTGCTGCCCAAGCTGGAGTGCACTGGCACACTCATGGCCACCATAGCCTCGACCTGTTGGGCTCAGGTGATCCTTCTGTTTCAGCCTTCCAAGTAGCTGGAACCATAGGCGTGTGCCACTACATCTGACTAATTTTTTTATTTATTGTAGAGATGAGGTCTCACCAAGTTGCCCAGGCTGGTCTCGAAGCTCTGGACTCAGGCAATCTTCTTGCTTCCACCTTCCAAAGTGCTGGGATTACAGGCATGAGCCACACTCCCGGCTCTGGTGATTTTTAATATTAACATTGTTTTAAGATATGGCTTTGCACCAGGTATACAGGAGTAAGAGGAGAAGCCAATTAAGGGAATTCTTGGGTAGGTGTACTGGAGGAGATGACACTCAAGCTGAGTCTTGAAGAATGAGAAAATTTAGCCTGGCAGAGAAAGACCAGAAGCGTTTCTCTGGGCACAGAATCAGCACAAGCAAACACCCAAAAAGCCCATTTATGTGCCAACTTTCAACCTTCTGTCTTGCAAACTCTGGTTCCTATGTCACATGCAAACTCATAATCTTCATTTGGATGGCTCATACACTTCTTAAGCTCTTCCCCTCATGTGACCCCCTCACTGCTTCCCCCACCTCTGTTGATGGCAACTCCAATTCTTCCAGCTGTTCAGGCCACAACCTTGGGAATCATTTTCAGCTACTTTGTTTCATTCTCATATCCAACTTGTCAGGAAATCCTCTCGCCTCTACCTTGAAACGGTATGCAGAGTCTGACTCCTTCTCAAACCTCTGCTACTTGGTCTGAATGAACCACCCGGATCTGAGCCACCATCAGCTCTTGCCTGCTTCTATTTGCATGAACTACATTCTCTAGACAGCACCCAGAGGGACCCTTTACAAATAAAAGTAAAGTCATGACACATATCCATTCAAACTCCCCTATGGATCGCATTTCACTCAGGATGAGTTGTCATTTGACCCAGCAATTCTGCTCCTAGGTAGATACTTAAGAGAAATGAAAACATACATACACTGGAGTCCTTACAAGGGTGACAGCACCCTCTGTGATTCTCCCATGCCTTTCCTTACCTCTCTGTTCCTTCATTCTCCCTTCACTCCATTTTGGATCTCTGATTTTGTCTAGCCAAGGTAGTGGTCTATTTTGTCTTTTCCTATGTAGTATTGAAAAGGCAATAAATTTAAGTAAATATTGTGCTTCCTTGCTATACAGGCACCCATTGTCTTACTCTTTCTTTGCTCAAGTATTCACATACCTGGGAACCCCTGGCCAGCCTGGGAGTGCTCCCCACAATGTAGAAGACAAATGTGGAGCCACTGAAGGTTTTAACTAGATCAGGTTTGTATTTAGATAGACTCTACTTCCAGCATGGAGAATGGATTTAAGGGAAACTTCACTGGAAGAAAAGACTGGAAAGAAAGACAAGTTAGGAAGTTTTTACAAAAGTCTGTATGGGAGCCTGTACTAAGGCTGTGGTTTTGAGTGGGAGTAGAGAGGAGATACCAGATTCTGGAAATACTTTAAAGGTGGAATTGGCAGGACCCAGTGCTTGAGTGAACATGGGTCTTGAGGTGACAGTTTTAGAGAAAAGTTTCCAGGTTTCTGGCTTGAGTACCACTTGGTGAATATGAGACTTATTTCAGAAGATGAAATTTGAACATAAAGGATGGGGGAAGATGTGTTTCCTCTTGGTTATCTGAGTTGGCACTGCCAACGCAAGAGCAACCCCTGTGACCAACAAGCAACTGGATTTGAGGTTCTTAGGTTTGGGGAGAAGAGGTCTCTACTGGAAATTTGAGTTACCCATTACTTTTCTAAAAGTGTTAATTTTTTTCTAATTATAACTATTAATTATAATTATTTTAGTTTTCAGTGTTCTCTTTTTGTATTCTTCCATCATCATAACTTATTTTCTGGGCTGGGTATAGTGGTTCAAGCCTGTAATCCCAGCACTTCGGGAGGCCGAGGTGAGAGGATTGCTGGAGCCCAGGGGTTCGAGACCAGCCTGGGCAACTTGGTGACACCTCACCTCTACAGTAAGTCAAAAAATTAGCCGGACATAGTGGCACATGCCTGTGGTTCCAGCTACTTGGAAGACTGAGATAGAAGGATTGACTGAGCCCGGCAGCTTCCAGGCTGCGGTGACTGTCCACGAGCCACTGCACTCCAGCCTGGGCGACAGAGTGAGAGTACAACTAAAAAATAATAATAATAAATAACTTTTTTCTGAGCACACACTATGGGTGGCTTGTGTATTGTCCTCTCTTCAACATCGTCCTTGGGTAATTTTTTAAAGCCTCACTGTCTTGAAAATGCTCCAGTCCTAACCGATAGGAGCAAAGGTGTGGGGGAAGATCTGGTTCCCAAAGCCCACGCTCATGTAACGTTTTAAACCAGCGTTTCCTGCAACTCTGAGCAGGGTCAGGAGCCCGGCGTTGACCTCCTCCTGCGGGATCAGAACAGCCCAGGCCGACTCTTCCCCTTCTCCCTCTTCGCTGCACCCGCGTGCCCGCCCGCCTTTTCCACCAGGAAGCACCCTGGACGGGGCGGGCGGGGTCTTGTTCAGGCGCAACAGGTCTGAGCGGCGGTCGCCACGGTGACCAGTCCCCGGCTCAGTTCTGTCTTCAAGGGCCACAGGCGTCGCCAGGGCGCCCCTCCCGGGTGGCCGCGCGGGGGTCGGCCCGCCGCGAGCCCCGGAGGAGGAGGAGGAAGGGAGGGCGGGGGGCGGCCGGGCGGCCCCGCTTCGGCCCGGGAGCCCCGAGAGGCGCGGGACGGCCGGCCCGGCGGCTGCGGCGTCGGAGCTCCATAGCGACAGCGCGGGGCGGGGGCCGCGAGCTCGGGGCTGGCGGCCGCGGCGGCGGCATGGCCGAGAGGCGGCTCAGCGCGGGTAGGTGCGGCAGCCTGGGCGCGGGGCTGCCGCTGTCGCCCACGGGGACCAAGGCCGCGGGCGGGGCCGCGCCACGCGCCCCCTCGGGGTTTCGCCTCTCGCCCGGGGTTCTCTCTCCCAAGCACCGGCAAGCACGCGGGCTTCGCCGCCTCCATGCGCCTCGCTGCGAGTTTCAGGGCCTCCCCCCGCCGCCCACGCTGGCACCGTGTTGCTCTCTCTCGTTTGGTCTCCACTCTGGAGCTGGAATAGCCGAGGCCTCCATCTGCGGAGGTTAACTCCTGGGTCACAGTGAATTAGTGGCCACGCTGGATTCCAGAGGCCTTTCCTTCCCACTTCCACCTTGAATTCCAACTTAAAATTCAATCCATGTGCAAAGAATGAACAGAGGGCCAACATTTTACCGGGCTTGCTTATGTATAAAGCGGGGGCTAGGTGCTGTCTCAAATTATTTCATTTGCCCGAAAAGGAAATCAGATTTGAGTGAGATAATGTAATATTTTATCTTGTTTCAGAACCACCAGCTATTGCAGAAGAAGAATTTGTAAGTACGATTTAGAGGGGCTGCTTACTGGATCATAGAAAAAAGCTGTGTGTTTTGTTTCCTTTTTGTCTAATGAGTACAGCAGAAGCTTTGGTTTAGTGACAAAGGTAAGAACTGTGTACAAGACCTTTTTGCATTCTCTAGCCAGTACGTTTTTAAGAAAGAGCCAATTGATTTGTATGGTGAATGCTATTCATCGGGAAAGTTCTTTCACATAAATGATGTCATTTAACTTCTCTAGCCTCTTTACTGACTCCATGAGAGGTAGGTTTCATCTCCATGGTTTTATTTTGATGTGGCTGTGCAGTTCCTGGCTGCAGTAAACATAAGTAGATGGCATTGATTGATGATGAGTAGTCAATTTATTTATTTATTTTTATTTATTTATTATTATTATTTTTTCTTTGAGTTGGGGTCTCACTCTGTCGCCCAGACTGGAGTGCAGTGGCTGCTCCCGGCCACCACAGCCCGGACCTGCTGGGCTCCGGCGATCCTTCCTCCTCAGCATTCCAAGTAGCTGGAACTACAGGCGCGCGCTACCACGCCTGGCTAATTTTTGATTTATTGTAGAGATGAGGTCTCGCCAAGTTTCCCAGGTGTGTCTTGAACCCGCGGGCTCAGGCAATCCACTCACCTCAGCCTCCCCAAGCGAGGGATTACAGGCTGAGCCACCGAGCCCGGCTGAGTAGTCAATTTATATTTATGATTCCTTTATTTTATTTATTTAATTAATTATTTTTTATTCTGAGTCTCACTGTGTCACCCAAGCTGGAGTGCAGTGACTTACCACATCCTCAACTTCCTGGGCTCAGGCAATCCTTCTGCCTCAGTCTCCCAAGGAGCTGGAACTATAGGCACGGGCCACCACACCTGGCTAATTTTTTGATTTTTTTGTAAAGATGAGGTCTCACCATGTTGCCCGGGCTTGTCTTGAACTCATGGGCTCAAATAGTCCTGCTTCGGTCTCCCAAAGTGCTGGGATTACAGGCGTGAGCCACTGCACTCGGCCTATAATTCCTTTAAAAATGTACAAAAATAGTCTCAGTTCTGACTTCTGTAGAAGGTGAATAATAATACTTTGCCAAATATATCCTATACATTGTCACTTACGTAGGTGCTATATTTAGGGTGGGTTCTATTGTAATTCCCATTGCATACAGAATTTAAGGAACCTGCCCAAGGTTGCACAGACAAATACGAAGTGTGAGAGCCTCATTCCTAAGGTCTGAGACTGATTCCAAGAACTCTAAACACTTCTCTTATTTACTTATGTCCTCCAGCACTTATTTCTCTTGTTGGCTAATTGTCTTATTTACTTTTGGCTTTTTATTCAACAACATGAATGATTGTGTACTTAGAATGCAGTCATAGATGCTGAGGATAAGTCTCAAGAACTTCACAGTCTAGCAGGGGCTAAGAGAGAAAAGGCTGTGTGTGCTGGCCACTTCCATGTTTACCTTTCCAGGCCTTAGGTTCACTGCTGAGGGAGAAACAAGAGACAAACAAACAGACACACACACAGGCACACATACATCCAAGGTCGAGGCACGCAGAGCATGTCAGGAAGTCCTCCCATCTTCTAGCCATGTTGGAAGTGGGAAGTGGGAAGTTACTTGTAGTGGGAAGTTTCTTTGAGCTGTTTTGGACTTTCCCGCACTGCCCCTCACTCTAGCAAGGAGTGAGCATTTCTGGAACTAGCAAATCCTTTCCTGTCGGCAACATTCTACTTAACGTTTGGGCAACTTGCTAACCATTTTAGGCATTGGCCCCGTCTATGAACTTCAAATGGCTCTACTGGGCACTCCCCTTCTCTTGGCTTCTTTGACACCACTGTCTCCCAGTTCTCTCATCTCTCATTTTCACTCGCCCTTTCTGGATTCTCTGTTTCTTTTCTCATGAAACTATTGACCCTCAGGATTCTGGCCTCTAGGCTCTGTCCGGTGAGCTCCTCTTCTCCTCCACATAGCCCCAGCTGCCACTGTTTCCTCGGACTTCCAAGTCTATACACCTCCAGCCCACACACCACGTTTGACCCCAGCTCTGTATAGCCCATGGGTTACTGGGCATCTTCATCATCTAATGTCCCTCTGTCAACCATCTAAACGGAGCTTACCTTCTTTCCATCCCTCATTCTGTTTCTCCTCCACTTTTCTTATTTTGGTTAATGGTGCCCCTGGCCATTCAGTCTCAAGCCAAAGGCTTTCTTTCCCTTTCTTGGTCCCCCCACCCCCACCTGCAATCATTTATACCAAGTTCCTTTTGTAGCCAGATCTTTTCCCCCACCCTCATAGCTACTGGCTTATTTTAGGCCCTTATCCCTGGGCCTGGACTTTGGCAGTAATCCTAACTGATATCACTGCCTCCAGTATTCTCTCTGCCAGCTTCAATTTTTCTTTGTCTGACACATTAAATGCAAACTCCTGCGCATCAATTGTGCTGGATTACTTCCTATTGCTTTGCTCTGTCTACTTTTAGATTTTTCTTTCTCTCGTCACTCCTACCCTATCAGATTGCTACTCCTTAAAACATTACCATATTGCTTGCTCGGAGCCCTTTTTTTTTTTTTTTTGGTGAGACAGGGTCTCTCTTCTGTTACCTAGGTTGAAGTGCAGTGTCACAGTCACAGCTCACTGTGATCTCAAACTCCAGGGCTCCTCCCATCTCAGTCTCTCAAGTTGCTAGAACTACAGGCTTATGCCACTGTGCCCAGATAATTTTTTATTTT
>CAUYQG010054931.1:0-64476 GCA_963574415.1 Tarsius wallacei | reverse complement strand
GCCCGGCTAATTTTTGATTTATTACAGGCTGAGCCACCGAGCCTGGCTACTTATTAAGTATTTATTGGACTCCTGCTATGTGCTAAGCAGTGATCTGGGAGTCTGAGGATCTATAAGTGAACAGAACATAAAGAGATCCCTGTCTCCGCAGAGTTTACATTGCAGGGGGTGGCAGGCACCAGACGAGAAAAAGAAAAAAATAAATAAATTATAGAGCATGTTAGAAGGTGAAAGATGTGGCCAGGCTTGGTGGTTCAGCCTGTAATCCCAGCACTTTGGGAGGCCGAAGTGAATGGATTGCCTGAGCCTGCAGGTTCGAGACCAGCCTGGGCAACTTGGCGAGACCACATCTCTACAAGAAGTAAAAGAAAATTAGCCGGGCATGGTTGCGCGTGCCTGTAGTTCTGGCTACTTAGAAGGCTAAGACGGAAGGGTCGCTGAAGCCCAGTGGGTCTATGTTGGGGTGGCCATGAGCATGCCCCTGCGCTCCAGCCTGGGCAACAGAGTGAGATTCCCATTTAAAAAAAAAAGGTGAAGGATGCTAAATAAGAAGGGAATAGTAGGGGGTCGGGCATAGTTAGGGTAAAGTAGTGGGGTGGGTTACAATTCTTTTATTTTTATTTTGTATTAAAAGCCCCTGAGAAGTAGGAAGGGGGTTACAATTCTAGATGGAATGATCATGGAAGGGAACAGTGAAAAAAAATGACATTTGTGCAAAGGCAAGCTGGAGGAAAAGGGATTAGTCAATCCCCAAATCCTTCCAGACGATGAGCTGATGGACAAAGTTTGTTCTGCAGGCAGTGTGTTCCTAGCCAGTGACTATCGTGGTGTGGCGTGGCAGGAGAATGAAGCGGTGAGACTCTGGAGTCCCAGATCACTTAAGAACTGTGAGGGAGTTTGACTCTTTTCCACGTGAAATGGAAGCCATCAGAAGGTTTTGTGCAGATGCCTGGTGTGTTCTGGCTCACTGGAAAAGGATCACACCAGCCACTGTGTTGAGAATAGACTGCTGAGAGAAGGGGTGAGAGTGAGGGATTCAGCGTGGAAACCAGCAGTCAACAGGCAGGGCCAGGCTGCCGTGGCGTTGGTGAGAAGTGGTGAGATCCTATAATCAATCCTGAAGGTGGAGCATGGGATTCCCTGATGGGTTAGATGTGACTGTGAAGGAAAGACCGGTCATTGATGGATCCAAGGTCCAGGGTTTTGGCTTGAGCAGCTGGAAAGACCAATTTGCCCTCAAGTGAGAAGGGGAGGCCATATGTGGTGGAGATAAGAACAGGGAGATTGGTAGTTCAATGGTGGTCATGCTGGGTTAGGGATGTCTATTCATCCTGCAGTGGAGCTGTGGATAGGCAGAAATTACAGATCTGGAGTTCAGGAGGGAGGCCAGTCATCAGCGGAGAGCTGGTGCTAGAAGCCATGAAATGGATGTGATTGTCCCCAGAATGGAAAATGCATGTTGAGGAGAGCAAAAGAGACGACGAAGGATTGAGCCCTGAGGCAGCCAACCTTAAGACACTGGGTAGAAGGGGGGAGCAGCCAAGGAGCCTGACAACAGGTGATCAGTGAGGAAGGAGGAAAGCTAGGAGGTACGTGTGTGTGTGTGTGTGTGAATTTTTATATTTATTTAATAATTTGTTACAGAATGCTTTCCTGACTCAGGTCTAAGAATCTTGCATGTTAATTCATTTAACCCTCATAACGATTCCGTGGCACGTAACTCTAGGAGGAGTCACTGTCTACTATCCCCATTGTGTGGATGAGAACAGTGGAGCACTGAGACTGAGGTTAAGTAATTTTTCCAAGTTTACACAGCTGATGAAAGGCAGAGCAGAGATCAATCCAGTTTAGTTTTAACCCTAAGTATGGTGTCTAGGAGAGAATCTGGTGTGTGGTGAGTGCTCAGTATTGTATTGCATCACGATTCTCCTCTGCTTTCCAACGTCGGGGACAGTAGGTGGTCTGAAATTCTTAAGAAGAGGGCCTTAGGAGACCTTTTCTAAGTTACCATGTCATTAACACCTTTTTAAGGCCACTTCTCTTCAGTGATTATGGGTATCATGATCTGTCAACCACTCAGAGGGAGCTTTCCTATATGCATTACCTCATTTAATCATCAAAACAAAACTGCTGAGACAGAGCCAAAGGCTCAAAAAAAGAAATAGACTGACCCCAAAACACACATCTGTAAATGACTGAGGCTGAAATAAAGAAGACCTTATTTACCAGGTTGTGACTGTAATCGTTTTATTTATAGCTATTAAGTTTTGTTCAAATACCCCATGTTGGTTTGAATTCCCTCCTTAAATTCGGGGACTGCCATGGAACCCTCTGCATGGGAAGCACATTTCCTTGTCTTCAACTTCGAACTTCATTGTTTATAGGACTTTTTAAACAAGTCCTCCAATTTACTACTCTCGTACCTTGCCCAATGTAAAATTATGAAGTGGATCACAAGTGCTTCTCAGATATCTGCCCAAGTGCTACATACACATACCTCCTAGCTTTCCTCAATCCTCACTGATCTCTTGTTCTCAGTCTCCTTGGCTACTCCCCTCTTCTACCCAGTGTCTTAAGGTTGGTTGCCCCAGGGCTCAGTCCTTGGTCCTGTCTTTTGCTCTCCTGAGTGTGTATCTTCCACGCCCTTGCCAGTCACATCCAGTTTCATGGCTTCTAGCACCAGTTCTCCGCTGATGACGGGCCTCCCTCCTGAACTCCAGATCTGTAATCTCTGCCTATCCAATCTCCACTACAGGCCGAATAGACACTCCTAACGCAGCGTGACCACCACTGAAGTGCCAATCTCCCAGCTCCTACCACCTCCACACATGGCCTCCCCTTTCTTACTTGCAGGCAAATTGGTCCTTCTAGCTCCTGGAGCCATCCGTGACTCCCCTTTCCTTCACACCCACATCTAACCCATCTGGGAATCGATCCTAGAGTCTTACCACTTCTCACCAACCTTACTCCAGCCTATTTCCAGCCCTGCCTAATGATTGCATGGCTGGATTCCCCACTTCTATTCCTTCCTTTCCAGATTTTCCCCTCATCATTCTCCGATCACTCCACACCACTCTAGCCACCTGTCAGGAGCACACAGCCTTCAGAACACACTTTGTCCTTCAGCGCGTTGCCTGGAAGGTACCTCCTATGTGCCTTTGCTCAAATGCCATTTTTCTCACTATTCCCTTTCATGATCATTCCATCCAGAATTGTGAGACCCTTCCTACTTCTCAGGGGCCTTGTTAATCAAAATAAAATTAACTCCACCCCCACTACTTAACCTTATTATGCCTGATCCCTTACACAAGTTTACACAAGTGCTTTTCAAATATCTGCAGTGCAAAGCCAGCCCCCCACCCCAAGCATCATGGACATATGCGTTTTAAAAATATGATGGAAGTGACCTCAGAGAAAGATGTCATTCAAGAGAGGACATATAAAATACAAGCTCAAACTGTTCAGTTATTAGGCTTGTCAAACATGCAATTACATTTCTACAGTCAGAACAAACATTGAATAAAAGAAAGAAAAGTATTGGAAAATGGATGATATTGTTCTTTGAAAATATGGGTAGGTAATTAACATAATGTATCATTATTGCAAGCACAGTCTTTTGGTTTTTTGGAATTCAGACTCACCCAGAAGATATAAGAAATATTGATTGCCTATATTAAATGCCTACACACCCACTTTGAATAAACACATATATTTAGTATGACAAATGAGCTTGCTTCTTTGTCAGCTAACCTAACTGAGGTGGGATTTCTATGTTTGTATCATTGTCAATTAGCAACTGCAGACCAACACTGCTCAGTGGAACAGCACACACAGACCATGGTTTGGGTGGCGCTGGTCTCAACCTTTGTATCCTATACACTGGGCTGGTTGTTGATGGTACTCAAAGAAAAAATGCATCATTCCTGCTGCTCAGGACAGAAAGTATTGCCACCGTAGGTCTGGTTGGCAAAGCTCTTTCTGTGACGGTTACCTTTAATCTGAGATGTGGAAGACATGGAGTCAGCCAGGATCTGGGCAAAGAGCTTTCCAGACAGAAAGAAGAGCTGACAGAGGAGTCCCAAGATGGGGAGCTCACAGAACAGTAAAGCACGTGGGAAAGGAGAGAGCAGAAATAGAAAGACAGAGGAAGCCACACGTTGTTGAGCTTTGAAGTCTGAAGTGAAGAGCGTGGTTTTAACGGAAGGGTGATGAGAAGGATTTTGAAGCAGGGAAGTGACGTGTTGTAAAAAGATCTTTCTGGCTGCTGGGTGAGATAATGGATTATCGGCGGCAAAAATAGAAGCAGCAAGGCTGATTTGGATATTTGCACAGTAGTCCAGGCCAGAAATGGTGATGATTTAGCCTTGGGAAGTAGTGACGGAGATGGAAAAAAGTAGATATGGTTCTGTTTATTATGGAGGACCATTCAACAAGACTAGATGTGCCTAGTGAGCCAAAACAGAGTCAAGGATCACTCTTAGAATAAGGCCTAACTCCTGTGATGTATGGGAAGGCCAGAATCTTGTGGGTGGTGGGGAGGCAGAAAGTCAGGCAGTTCCTGTGAGATGGCCACCTGTTCTCAGTGACGTAGGCATATGGCTTTCTCTGAGTGTGAAGAGGAGAGGAAGAAGGCACATGGGAGGAGAAAGCCAGAGGTGGGTATAGGCCCTGATGGAAAAGAAGAAAGATTGAGGCAACAAACAGGATGGCTAAGGTGTATTGGCTGTATTTGATACTGTGACCACATCAACCTAACCCTCAGGGGGCAAGATGTAGGGGGTCAATATTTGGAGGCCGCAAGCATAGTGATGTCAGTCTCTCCTCTGATTAGATTGAAGGACAGTCTGGCCAAACCCACTTTGATGTCCATGGGGAAGGGAAGTCGCTGTTGTTCCTCACCTGTTGATATCCCCCCTTTGCTGCTCCCTGCCCACCTTCTTTGTACACAGATTGGAGACTGATGTGGGCATATTACTTGACTGTGACCAATTCGTCTTCCTCCCATTCTCTTACCTGCCCCTGGCCCTTCAGGACTATGAACACACACACACACACACATGCACACACTCGAATGTGTACCCACACACCAAAATACACCCATGTCCTCCCTTCAAGAAGGAGCTCTTTTCCAGAGCACATCAATAATTGAGGAATTCAGTGAAAAAAGCCTCGAGGGAAATGCTGGATAGGTTACAAATATAGCAGGAATTACTAATTATAAATCCACACACAAAATGTTGCCTTTCATGTACGAATTACGTATTCTTTTTCAAATGACAACTTGTATGTTATTGGAGCTATTATTAAACTTTAAATATATTTTCCTTTCTTATTTCAATATTCTTATGTGATTAACTCTTCAGTCTGAGACAACTGAGTTAGCCTTACCTTCAGAAATAGAATTTCATATGACATAGAAGTTATTATCTGATATCATAATTTACAATGAGAATTTAATATCACTTGAATCATGTTGCTGATTAGAGAAAGCAGCCTCTTTATAAAGAACATTATCATGTTATTATAACATAGACTTTTTTGTGAAATATTGAATGAGTAAACAATTCTGATTCCTTGAGTTCATTTTTACTTCAATAATATTGGTAAGGTTATTTACATAAAATATAAGCTGATTCTCATGTTTTCAAATTATATTCAAGATTCAGGAGGTTGGAGTGCAGTAATACAAAGCACAGCCTGAGAGTAAGGCTATCCTGGGTTGATTTCTGACCCTGCTTCTTGCAGCTTTTGTGGGCCTCAGTTTACTTAGCTATAAAATGTAGACGATGACACCTCCCTCTTGGGCAGTACAGGAGAGATGATATGAATCTGAAGTGTGATTTCTGACATGGGGCTATAACTTCATAATTTGCTATTTTAAATATACAACATTAAGAAAAATTATAATGAAAGGAAAATTTAAATTATTTCAATATACTTCTATTTGGAAGAAAAAAGTAGTTAGATTGCAATTATTATTATTTGGTTAATCCCTATAATCCCAAGGCAGATATCTGGAATTCTGTAGATGTATTCAGTGGTTATCCAGAAGTCCATGAAGTAGCAAGGTTGACCAGAATTGTAGAGATGGCATTTATTTTTTGCCTCTGCTATACGTTAGTGATATAATTTACTGTACATCTCTGTGCAACACTGTGAAACATCTGGAATTTTAGCTTACTTGAAAGCTTACAAGTTAGCCTGTTACTGTTTCATACAGAAGACTCCTGGGTCAGAGACACAGGACTTTATTACTTATGCTAAAAGTAGTAGCTAGAGCTTTGTGTCAATTTTTCACACTCCCTTGTCCCATGGTGTGGACACAAGGGACGCATGATGGTACCTGCACTTGGGGATCTATCTGTCATGTCTCTGGAGGGTGATATCACTTCATCTCTCAGGACTTCTTGTGCTTGCAACCCTGAGAAATGGGTAAATTAAAAAGTAATCAAGGCTTTACATTCTTTTTTTTTTGTTTGAGTTGGATTCTCACTCTGTCGCCCAGACTGGAGTACAGCGGCTGCTCCCGGCCAACGCAGCCTTGACCCGCTGGGCTCCGGCGATCCTTCCACCTCAGCCTTCCAAGTGGCTGGAACTACAGGCGCGCGCAACCACGCCTGGCTGATTTTTGATTTATTGTAGAGATGAGGTCTTGCCAAGTTTCCCGGGCGGGTCTCGAACCTGCGGGCTCAGGCCATCCACTCACCTCGGCCTCCCAAGGCGCGGGATGACAGGCTGAGTCACCAAGCCCAGCCAAGGCTTTACATTCTTGATGCTGAGGGCCAGTGGCCGGGTGTCCTCTCACAACAATGAAATAAACCTTTGCTCATTTGGTCTCTCAAACTCGATTGATGGTGCCCATTATTTGCGAAGACGCTCAAATGTGCTTTCAGTTATCAAACAAATGGACATATGTTTTATAATGATACCATCTTTATATTTAATCTTAATCCTATATTTAATTAACATATGCCATTACTAGGTAGAATTCCACAGAATTTGGTATAATATGTTCTGGTCCCACAGTAAAATGAACAAGATGAAGAGGATTTTTTTTTTTTTTTTTTGAGTTGGAGTCTCACTCCGTCACCCAGTCTGGAGTGCAGTGGCACACTCACAGCCACCCCAGCGTCAAGCTGCTGGGCTCCGGCAATCCTTCAGCCTCAGCCTTCCAAGTAGCCGGGACTACAGGTGCATGCTATCATGCCTGGCTGATTTTGGATTTATTGCAGAGATGAGCTCTCACCAAGTTGCCCGGGCTGTTTTCAAATCCGTGGTCTCAGGCAATCCTCTCACCTTGGCCTCCCAAAGTACTGGGGTGACAGACTTGAGCCATTGCACCCAGTCAGGATTTTTTAAGAGAGAAAAATGTAGGTGAATGATTTAGGGTGTGGGAGGAAGAACAGTAAAAGATTGTTCCAGTATTCTTGCTCAGTGTTTGTGACTGAGCAACCATCTTTCAAGATAAAAGTAACCAAGTGACCTTAAATTTAGTGGAGAATACCAAGGAATATTGGGTTGGAGTTGGGACGTCAGTTATTCAGTTTGGATGTGTAAACTTTGGACATGCACATTTGCCTATTAAAAATCCAAGTAGAGAAGTTGATAGGCAGTTGTATACATATGAGTCTGGAATTTTTGGTAGAAGCCAGACGGGAGATAAACATTTGGAATTCCCCAGTATATGGATGACTTTCAAGTCATATAGGTCTGGTGAAATTATTCAGGAAGTGAGTGTAGAAAGAGAATAGAAAAGGAGGCATCTGAGGACTGAACCCCGAAACATACCAATATTTAGAAATCAAAAGAATGGTGAGGAACCAGCCCAGGAAACTGGAAAGGGTGAACAGCAAAGGAGAAGATACCTCCAAATCTACATGAAGAATATATTCAGGGAGGTGAGAGCTCTAGCAACCGTGAAAAATGCAGCTGCACAGTCAGGAGAGACTGAATGGAGGAAGACCATTGATGCAGGGTTACGTTGACAAGTGACCATCCTCACAAGAGCACTCTAGGTCAGATGGAAGGACAAAACCCTGATCTATTGAATTCAAGATAGAAATTGGAGGCAGGAAACACAGGTGACTCTGTTGAGGTACCCTAGAGAAGGGGGATAGTGGCCAGAGGAGGATATCTTCCAAAGGAAGGATTTGGTGTTTCTGGTTTTCAGAGATGGGAGCATTGCAGCATGTTTGAATACTGATTGTGCAGGAAAGAGGGAGATCTTGAAGACGAAATACACAGAGAGCCAGGGTTAGGGGAAGTGTCAGACAGAGAAGGAGTGATCACTGTGTGGTATGGGAATTGCTGAAGAAAGGCAAACCCACGGGGACCATGAACACCTGTTGGGACACTCTTGTGGCCCTCACTCCACTTACCCCACTCTAAGAGAAATACTGTTTGCATAGCTGCATTTGCGATCTGTGATCAAGTGTGTGATATGAAAATGGTCTTTCATAAGATAACATAGCAATGATGATATTTTTAATACATGAGAAAAGTTTGTTGAAGTTTTTCTGGAATTTACCTGCTAAATCAGCAAGGAAATCTAAGGGAGTTTCTCTCTTCTCCCACCTCCTGCAAATAGTAATTCTGACATACAAAACAAGAACGAGTTTTCCTCCCAAAAATTGCCCATTGTACTCACACAGAAGCTTTTTTTCCCCTTCCTTTGCCATATTCATGAGAGCAGAGAACGCAGGGTGGCAAGAGAGCAGAGACGGAACAAGATGGGAAACGAATCTCACCTCCCTGTCATTCTCCCTGTACCTGCCTGCTGTTGAGCAATTCTTTTAGTCAAGCCTGACTCTGAGGTGTGGTGTTTATTGTGCTAAAGCTGAATGAATAGGTGAACATTTAATTCATGCTTTGCAAATACGTTTCTCAGCAGTTTGATGGAACACTACGGGTTTTATTTTTGTAATCCTGTATGGATGGCAACAAGTTATTTTATTTTTCTATGCCTTATCAGGTTGCTTCTCGCGTGACCTAAATTAGAAAATTTCCAAAGTGCTAAAATAAGGTGCCTTCTCAAAGATCTTCTTCTTCTTTTTTGCCTTTCTCTCTGCCTTTCTCTCTCCCAACTAGAGACCCAGCTTCCTGCAGTATAACATCCAGCTTGGGGAGTTTAACATGGCATCCACAAATGCCACATAATCTGCCATCCAAATCGGTGAATTGAAGACAGGAGAGGAAGAAGGGAGGGGGAGGAAGTGAGGCAGTCTTCGTCCAGTAATTCCTGTGGAGCATGGCATGACCACGGCAAAAAATTAAAAGAGAAAAGGGTGACTGTTAAAAGGGATTGCTTACGCAAACACATATTTCATACGTTTTGCTCCTTATAAACTCATATATTATACTTTTAGAACATCTAGTTGATGAAGGTGGTAGGCTGTACTTGTTTCCTGGAGCTGACCAGTTGTGTCTTATTTGTGGTACGTTCACATCTAGACTGTCTGTCAGTGGAAGGAATAAGCGTGGGGATGGGGCAGGCCCTATGTCCTGTCTTTACAGATAATGAATACTCACTTGTTATTTACTAAATGGGCACTGACAGGAGAGAAGCATATGAAGCATCAGTTCATGTCTTTAGAACATATTATATCATTTTAAAAATTGCATTGATTTTTGTCAACTTTTCCTTAAGCTATTATTAAACGAGTGGTTTCATGGAATCTGGTACTCAGTGCAGTATCCCATCATTGAAAACCACATGTTTATATCCGTTTTCATTTACATAAGTTAAAAATTACAGAACATGTGTTGATTGGAAAACTGTTATTACCTCATATGCTATTTCAAAGTGGCAGACTGAATACAAATAGAACACAAGATGTGTCTTTTACCAAATTTGGTCAGAATCAGTTCACACTTTAGAAAGTTAAAATGAAAGTTAAGCTGAAAAATGCCCGGAGCTGGACTGATGGAATAAAATCAATGGCCTTCTTTTAAAAAGTGTGTGTGTGTGTGTGTGTGTGTGTGTGTGTGTTAGTTTGCATTATCAAAAGCATTCTTAAAGACAGGGCACAGGTGAGATGAAAATCAAATGCATGGCTGGGAACATACCTCCACATATGCAGCCCTCCTCCCAAAACCCAGAAACCATTCCTAATCATGCATTCTGCCTTCTAGGATGTGGTGACCATCTACTCACCAAGCAGCAAACTAGGGAGGTTTCCTTCACCCCACACTCTTCCCCCTCCACAGCCACCCTACTTTGTGCCAGTATCATATACTTGAAAGTATATTAGCTAAAAGTTTGTTTTGACATCTATAAATTTCCCTTTCTTCTCTTTTTGCTAAAATTTTTGGTTACATTTACTCTTCTAGGTTAATTTAAAATCAACCTCTTATGTTCTGTTACAAATCTTTAGGAATATGTTATTGCAGGTATGTTGTGTATACATGTTGGTTGAGAGAAAATCATCATTCTAATAGTACTGTTATCCCATCTAGGAATCATAGGTGTCTTTTTAAAACTCAAATCTTTGCTGTATTCTTAAGTTTTGTGGTTCTCTTTGTAAACTTTTTATGGATTTATGATAGGGTTATATATATATTGAGAGACAAAATATATAGTGTATGTATATTTAGTATCTATATAGTATATATGTTATTGTATACTAATGTGTGTGTATATACATTCTCTCTATATTTTTCATTACTAATGCATAGTTGTTTATTCTGTCACATTTTAAATTTAGTATATGGGATGGATTATGCATGTTGATATTATGTTAGTTACTACACTTTCTTGTTATTTGTCAATGAAAAAGGAATCTCTTAGCTTTTTAGGACAAAAATAGGTCATTCATAAGCAACAAAAATCTCATCACTTCATTTTCAGTATTTGTATATCTCTATCACTTCTTTGTCTCTGTGTTTGTTCTTACATAATGGACTAGACATGCAGAACTGTGCCACGTAGCAGATAGAGAGCATCCTTGTGTTGTTCCTGGCTTTTAATGTTTCGTTATTAAGTGAGTTGTTCACCATAGGTTTCTAGTAGAAAGCTTTTATTGTGTTAAGGAATTTTTTTCCTCCTCCAAGTTTACTGAATAGCTCATAGTTTCCTTCATTTCCCAAGCTTACCCTTGATGACTCTGCACCCTTTCTCACTGCTGATTCTTTGCTGTGTTGTAGGC
This sequence comes from Tarsius wallacei, assembly GCA_963574415.1. Taxonomy (NCBI): domain Eukaryota; kingdom Metazoa; phylum Chordata; class Mammalia; order Primates; family Tarsiidae; genus Tarsius; species Tarsius wallacei. The sequence goes on along the minus strand of CAUYQG010054931.1, from coordinate 53,332 downwards.
TGTTCTGGATGTGTTTCCAACATCTTTTAAGACTCCTGTGCAGCTCTTCCTCTCTACAAAGCTTTCCTTGACCCACTCCAGTGTTTATCTCTGTCCTTCCTCCTCTGCCTACTTTGTAACTGTTTTTTGGGATGTATCTGACCATGTAAAACGCTACAAATCCTAGCCCTTACCTCTTCATCTTTGCCACCCAGATGCCAGGATTCTGACACGCATGCACCCAAAGCTCAGTTAAAATTGTTTTAATAAATGAATGAATGTATCATTGAAAAGTTTTCTACGGATAAAATAAAAAATATGTGATTCCTCTGAACTGGATAATGCTTTATTATTTCTTAGGATTGCTTTCCCAATCTCTTCCACGTTTTCCCTTGTTCTATGTTGGTACATGGTCCTTCAAAAATATGCCAGGAAGAAAAAAATGAAAAATGGTCACATCTGCTGTGTTCAACTTGGAAACAAAATATATTTTGTTGTTGGTTGTCAAAGCTTAGGTAAAGGAATTCTTAAATTTTAAATTGTCTTTTATATGAAAATTCTTTTTTTTTTTCCCTGTGCAGGGAATAACTATTCGACCTCTGGTGGAGTTTCTTGATGTTAAGCGGTCCAATAAGAAACAGCAAGCTGTGAGTGAAGAAATTCATTGTCGGGTAGGTGTTAACAGAGTGTTGACAATTTAAATGCTCTAGCTGGCTGTTGCTCTCTCTCTCTCTCTCTCTCTCACTCCCTCCACCCACGCCCCCCTTTGTCTCTCCCTTTGTCTCTCTCTCTCTGTCTTCCTCCAGACTACCATGTCCTGGAGAAGAGAGGAATGGCAGATGAGAGGGAGATAGGCCTGGGAAGGTGTGTGCTTGGGAACTACAGAACACAAAGAGTCCCATGGCAGCTTTCAAAGTTATTGTGCTGAACTCCTGCATGAATAGAGGGAAAAGTCCCTCATTTTACTTCCTTCAACCTGAAAAATGTTTCCACTGGCAAATTATTACATTTCATTTTTTTTCCAAAATTATGTGCAAACTGTTATGATGAGCAAAATAATCTAAGACTTGCCTAATACTGATATGCAAACATTTCAGCAGTAATTTGAAGACGAATTGTTGTTTTATTGCTTTCGTAATACAAACAAAGGAATGAAAGCTATTGGGGTCTTTGGAATCTGGGCATGATACAAGTATGAAAATTAGTGATTTCAGGTAAAAACTATCAATTCGCCTTTTTCTGTTTTAGTTTTTTGATCATGTGAAGACTGGGATTGAAGATGTTTGTGGACACTGGGGTCACAACTTTTGGAGAGACAAGTAAGAAAATCTTATGCCATTATACAATAGCTCTGGATCAGGACACATTGACTTTTATTGTTTTCAGAGTTCCAGGTCCTTCTTTCTGTGTTGTACCATAGTGTGTGCTTTAAGATAAAGTTCAGCTGTGACAGAGATGTGGAATAACAGTGCCTTAAAAAGGTGGAAGCTTATTTGTTTTTTTATGTAAATAGCCAGAGTTAGGTAATTTACGTTTAATCCGGAAGCTCAACTCCACAGTCTCCCCAAGGACCCTTTGTCTAGTTGATCCACAAAGAGTGGCCTCCGTCTCCAAGGCTGCCCCTTGGGCCACAGTGGCAGCATCAGCAGTGACCATTCTAGGCTGTGTGGTAGATGGAAGATAACAAAGAAATAAAGGATATATGCCAGCTGCCTTCCAACTGAAGCTATTAGGAGCTGCCAAACGACTCCTCTACTCACCCCATTGGCCGTGGCTTAGTCATGTGACTATTCCTCACTGCAAAGGAGGCTGAGGAATGCAGTTTACTCAATGATAAATGCTGGGGGTTCCACTACTATCCATTCTGCTATTCGTGGTGAGGGGCTTTATCAAATGCAGAGATTCAGAGTGCCCAAGGATGTAAATAGACTAACAGAAATAACACATATATATTTATAAACCCCGTCATTATCTGAAAGATTACACACATGTATATAAATACACATACACGCAGAGTTTACCTTTTTGTAAAAGGCCGTGTAGCGTGTAAATGCAATTCAATACTCATCTTCAAGGGCCTTGTAACTGAAGTGGAAAAGGTAAATGAGGCAGGCAGAATTGGATGCACGCTTTAAAATAAACAGAAAAACAGAGGTCTGGGATCAAGAAGTAGAGATCAATTCTGACAGCAGAGTTAGGAACAGTGGGGTCCAGGAGCCAGCCCTCATGGGCTGGGGGAGCTCACTGTGACCTCTCTTCCTGACTGCATGGGCTCTGCATCATCTCCTGTGGTTGCTTAAATCAGTGTTCATGCTGTGGAACTGATAAATGCTACATATCAGAGCCCTTTTGTTCACAGAGCAATTTGTTAAACATTTATCAGCACCTCACTGACTAGGCAAGACTTTTGAAGGAAGAAGCATTCAAGCTGGTCCCTGAAGACGGAAGAACACATTCTAAGCTATATTTGGTGAATCTCACTTGCCTTTTATTTCCTAACTTGCTAACAGATTTTTTGTTCCTCTGCTGCTAATTTACATAAAGTTGACCAACTTAATCAATTTATACAATTTAGCATAAGGAAATTTTTGAATGCTTTCTCTTGTTAGCTCATACAGGATGGCTTAATATCAAGGCCCTAGCCCCAGGCCTTCACAATTTGCAACAAGATAGACAGCTAAACAATCACACAGCAAACAGACTCCTCTGTGTATGTGATATCAGTAAGTAATACAATGAGTTACAAAGACTTCCAGTGCTAGAACAACTTTTACAAGCTTTACAACCCCATTTACTAATGTAGAAAATTCCCCTCATTATATGACTAAAGGAAAAATATTTTATTTGCATGGAGAGGGTGTCCAGCTAGTCACATGGGAGCACGAGGTGATAAAGTTACACAAACTAAAATATGCATTGTCAAAATATGAAAAGCTGGCCATTTCTCTTGGGAAGTATTCACTTTTCTGGAGGCAGGTGGTAGACCAGAGAACCCTATAGGTCTGCCTTTTGACTATCCTGGTGACTTTCTAGCATGATGGGGCCTTGTCTGTGCCAAGCCAGTGAAACATTTTATTTTTGCCTCTTCTCTCCACTGTTTTCATAGCCATGTCTGTGTTTCACCTGCCTTCTCCCTTTCAACCCAACCACTTTTTCACTTTCCTTAGCCTCCCCTTAATGTTTTCTTGAAGCGACATGTGAGAGGCATAACCCAGAACAGTGTGTTCCCTTTCGAAAGTGAAGATTAAGTTCAAGATTTCTACCACTCCTCTGCTTCCCAAGTGGGGGTGGGAGGAATAATAAATACGAGTTGGCATAGTCATCAGGTCACCTGGCCCTGGGACACAGTCAGAAGAAGGAAGAGGTGGACACTCTGGTCATGTGGGTTTGGTCTGGAACTCAGGTGAAGGAATGTCAGAGAAAGTCTGGCTACATCTGTCTTTCAGGCAGAGACACTGTCTCTGGGGTCCATGAGCCTCTTATAGACACACAGCTCAAGGCTGCCATGCTAATGAGGGCTATAAGTGCCGAAGATGGCAGCGCCAACTTTGGTCCATTTGTCACTGCGGTAGATATACTTCATTCATTAATTTCAGAAGCATTATATACTTCCATGCACAAATTTTTTCCAGGTAAGTTTCAAATAGTATTCCGGATTCACAGGCACTGCGTTATCACAGGTGGAGCAGGGAAGTGGGTGTGGGGGGATTTAGCGCTGACACGGGCCATTTTAAAAATCATTTCTGCTCAGATCACATCTCTGGTATATACCTAAGTGTTGATGTTACTAAAAATGGCATCAAAAAACAAGTGATTGTTTTAGGCCTGTTGGATGTCCTTTCCTTTTCTTTGAAATCCTTATGCTATAGATCTCCAGTGGTCCTGCCATAGAATTCTTAGGTATTTGATCCTTTGAGAAATAAATGATCTAAGGTATTTGATCCTTTGAGAAATTAATGAAAGGCTAATACAGTAGGGATGTTTCTCCATCTTGGCAAAAGCAGTCTAATGATGGTGAAAGAGAATGCCTATGTGTAGCTTGGCAGGTAAATGAAAGGTGTGGAAATTAAGCAAAGAAAACCCACAATTCCTACATGAAATAGAGCAGATGCAATTGTTCTTGATGTTTGGTCTTCTTCTGGCTTATCTCTAGTGAAAGGCTAAAACAATAATGATGACAATCAAAGAAGTTAAAAAAGAGGTTATGTTGCTGTCAGCAGTCCTGGCTGAATGGGCCTAACATGAAATTCAAATTAAAAGAAGAAAGAAGTAGACTTGGTCTTTAGGGTAGTGGCCAGTTATTAGCAAAGCACATTCAGGATGACTTCATTTAAGTACTGAAAGCCTTCCATTATTTAGCACAAAGGACTAACACCAAGAATGTGGTTAACATTGATTCTTTTCATGACACAGGTGTGCTTGTAAACCTTTTGGGACTTGTGGTGATCACTGGAGTACATGTATTATTGGCGTAATAGTGTTGAATAACAAACCACACCAAAACCCGGAAGCTCAAAACAACAGTCATGTCTCACTCAAGTGCATGAGTCAGTTGGGTGAGGCGGCTGACATCTATAATCCCAGCACTTTGTGAGGCCAAGGCGAGAGAATTGCCTGAGCCCATAGGTTTGAGACCTTATCTCTACAATAAATCAAAAAATTAGCCAGGTGTGGTGGTATGCCCGTAGTTCCAGCTACTTGGAAGGCTGAGGCGGAAGGATCACCTGAGCCCAGCAGGTCAGGGCTGTGGTGGCCATGAACAGCATGCTGCTATACTCCAGCCTGGGTGACAGAGTGAGACTTCAACTCAAAAAATAAAATTAAATTAAATTAAAAAGTTTATGAGTCAAGAGGCTGAGAACGAGTTGGGCTGTGCTGGGCTTGGCTGATCTGGGTTGGTCTTTCTTATGATTCAGTGGATTGGCTCTCTGTCAGCTGATTCCAGCTGGCCTTGTCTGGTGTAAGTGGGGTAAGTCAACTCTGCTTCATGTGACCTTTGTCCTGGGACACAACTTTGTTTAAGAGAGAATCAGAGGAGAGGAATGGGACACAGCAAGTAGTAACAATACTTCTGAGTAATTTTGCTGAAAGGAGAAGTAGAGAAATGGTATTCATTTTAATCTATAATTACTGAATACTAGTTATATGTGCATCATGGTCATATACAAAAATGTACAAAAATATATATATAAAACATTTGTTGTCACATATAAAAATATAAAATATATTTGCATACTTATACATGTATATTTACATATGAAATGGTTAAATGTGTATACAATGTATGTGAAATTTTATATAGATATATAAGAATGTAAATATGAAATACACATAATAATGAGACTAGCTAAATGTTGCTACTGTTTTTTATTTTTTCTTGAGAATAGTGGACATGATTTTATTGGGGAAAAATAACTTTTCTCTTGGTCAGTGCAGTATTAATTTATTGAGAATTTGCCTTTATTTACAGGTTTAAGAAGTTTGATGATAAATACCTGCGGAAGCTTTTGATTCGGGAAAACCAACCCAAGTCAAGCATTGTGTCCTTATACAAAAAGCTTGAAATAAAACATGCCATTGAGATGGCAGAGACTGGGATGATAAGTACCGTCCCTTCTTTTGCATCTCTAAAGTAAGTATGGTTGTACAAATAAAAGTTAGTATTATTAAATATGCGCTGATAGTTTTTTGAAACCAGTCATAATAACAAAATTTGACCTATGCCTTAGAGAGATGCCTTAAGATCTCACAGCACAATGAGATTTTGGTTAAAATTTGAAAGCCTAGAAATGTGAATGTTAAATTTTATTCTGTTTTTTGTTGTGTTATGTTTTATGTTATGTTATTTTAGATGTTTGAGAGAAACAAACTTAAATGCTATAGGGAGAAAAACAAGATTATAAAGAGCCTTAAACTGTGAGCCTCTGTAATTTTTCATAAATAATGAATATCTAGCAACCAAACAAAAATAACCAAACTTATGAGTAGAAAAGAAAATGTGACCTAAAACAATGAAAAAAATGAGAAGCAAAATAAACAGTTGCAACAGGTCCAAAGGGGATTCAGATACTGAGTTACAAGACAAGGAGTTTAACATTTATGTATATGTAAATAAAGAAAATGATTTTGACACTTTTGGCATTGTCATGCTTATTTAAAATAAAAAGTTCTGACTAAAAATTATTTAGCTGAAAATAAAGTAACTGAATTTAGAGTCACTTTTGATGAGTGTGACTGACGATAGATTAGACACAGCTGAAGAGATAATTGATTAATTAGAAGATAGGTAAAAAGGATATAACTACAATAAAGTATAAGGGGAATAAAGGATAGCAAATGTGGAAAAGAGACTACTAAATATGTGGATGTGGTGAAAAGGTTCAGAGGGAGATTACAGAAAAATTGGCAGAAGCAATATTTTAAGAGATAATGGCTGAGACTTTTTCTTTTTTTCCTTTTTTTAGAAAGCAGGATTTATTGAGAAGACAGAGAAGCTCCCACAGTGGGAGGGGACCTGAAGGGGTTGCCTGAGACTTTTAAAAAATATTTAACAGACATGAAGCGTGACAAACCTCAAGCAGATTAGATAAAGAGACAAATCTAGATACATACTAGTAAAATTGCTAAAAACGAAACAAAAAAAAATGAAAGGAAAATTCTTAAACATACCCAAAAGAAAGAAAAATACTCATTTTCTTCGAAGGAGAAAATAAACAAAACTGACATCTGACTTTCAACAAAAGTAATGTAAACAAATGATATATTCAAAGTCCTGAAAGAAAGTAACTATCAACCTAGTCCATACCCTGCTAAAATATCATTCAAAAGATAGAATAAAAGTATTTCCAACAAATAAAAACAATCACACAAAAGCTAACATTAAAGACAGAAATGAAAGAATGTAAAGACAGTAGGAAAAAATCTCATAGATAAGTTTAAACATGAAGGAAGGGTGTTAAAGGCATAGAAATAATACATTAAATCATGATTATATAAATAATAATAATGACTATGAGGTTTTAAATGCATATAGAATTAAAACTAATGACAATAATAGCTTATAAATTGCAAGATTTTAATGTGTTCTAAGGTCTTCATATTGTCCAGAAAATGATACAAAGAATAATTTGTTTTGGACTCTAATAAGTTGATGATTAATGCTGAAATCCAAGGCAATCACTGAAAAACTAGTAAAAGAATATAACTGACAAGCCAATAGAGAGGGGTAATTAAATAACAAAAACAAGTTTAAGGAAAAAAAGATGATAAAAAAATTATAAAAGAGATGACCAGAATGGATAAAACCATAAAATTCATTAGCCGTTTCTTATAGGAAATATTTCTTCTATATAAAAATACAGAAAAGTTTACAAATACAAGGATGAAAAAAGATACACTATGAAAGTACCAAACAAAAATAACAGAAGAAAAAATATAAAACGATATTATCAGAAAAGTAGCCATTAAAGAAAATGTAATCATTGCCAGAGATAAGCATATATTTCATAATGATAAATGTTCAATTTTAGAATATATAAGAATTATAAATTAGTATACAAATAAGAAAATAGCTTCAAAATATATGACAAAAGTAGACAGAAGCAGAATAGAAATATACACATTTATGACTATGGTGAAAAATTATAACATTTCACAATAATTGATAGACTAAGCAATCAGACATTCAGTAAGGATACAGAAGGTGTTAGCGCCATGATCAGTAGACAAATAAGCCTTACAAAGTTTTATGCAGAGTGTGTTTTATTATCAGAAGGGGATCAAAACTAAAATAAAATATAAAACAAAATAAAAACAAGAATATTTCTGTATTTTAGAAGTTAAATAAAATTTGGATTAAATAAAAGATTGTAATAGAGATAAAAAAACATTTGAATTGGGATATAGTGAAAATATGAAACATCAAGTCTTCTATAAAAAAATATTTAAAGGGAAATTTTTAAGCCATAAATGCAAATGCTAGAAATGAAGTCAGGCTGAAAATCAATAATTTAAGCACTCAAGCTATGAAATTAGAAAAAGAAACAATAAATTAAGACCATGAATAATTAGAAAATTTGAATAGTTCTCTAAGTATTAAGAAAATAAATCCTTAATTGAAACCCTTTCTACACTGAAAACCTTAAGACCATATGGCTTCATTTGTGAATTCTACCAAACATTTAAGAATGAAATAATACCAATCTTACATAAACACTTTCAGATATTAAGAAAAGAAGGAAACCTCCCAAATTGTCTTATGAGACTAGCAAAACTTTGATACTAAACCTGGCTGCATTCATATTATTTCTGTAAAAATTCTAACAAAATATTAGCAAGCCTGAACTAGGGTTTTATAAAAAGGATCTACATCACAATCACTATGGGTTTATTTCAGGAATACAAGGCTGGTTTAACAGTCAAAAATAAATCAGAGTTATTCACCACTTTATAACAGAATAAAGGAGAAAATTATAGATTTCCATCTGTCCTCAATAGAGTCAGAAACAGTATTTGATGAATGTAATATTTATTCTTTGTTTAAAAAAACAGAAACACACTAAGGATAGAGTAAACCATCCTTAAACTAATAAAGTTTATTCACAAAAAACCTGTGGCAAAGATTTGTTATGTTAAAGTGCTGAAAGATTTACCCTAAAATCTGAACAAAACAAAGATGCCTGATAGTATCATTTATATTTAATATTTTGCCAGTATTAGACAAAAATAAGAAATAAAGAAGATTAAGAATAGGAAAGGAAGAGATAAAATAATTATTATTTACAAACGACTTGATTGTTTTCATAGAAAATTCAAAAGAATCTACAGATCAATAGATATAAGTAAATTTATCCTGGTCTTTACATACATGTTAAAAAAAAAAAGAAAAATCAGTGGTATTTTTACAAGTATCAACAAATAGAAGATGACTTTTAAAAAATGTTTAATTTACAATATCACCATGAAATGTCATACACATCAGCATCAAACAAATCTAACATTAACACCAAATTTAGAGAAACGTGTGAAGTATCACACAGAAAGCTACACATTGAGTGCAAAACAGATAACGACAATATTAATTGAAGAAGAGAAATACTTAATATTGTAAAATCTTCAATTCTCCTAAACTTGATCTATATATTCAAAACAATACCATTCAAAATCATAGGGGTGTGTGTGTGTGTGTGTGTGTGTGTGTGTTTAGATAAGTTGGTCCTAAAGTTGATATAGAAATATCAAAGGCCAAAATTAACCAAGACAATTTTGAAGAACAAATTTGGAAGATTTACACTATAAGGTAACAGGACTCTTTAGAAAGCTACGTGATTAAGACAATGTGATGTTAGAATCGGAACAGATAGACCAGTGGACCTAAATAGAGATTTCAGAACAGACCCACCCATCTATGGACACATAATGAATGGCAAAGTGTACAGTACAAGTAGGGGAGAGAAGAGAGCCTTTTCAAAAAATAGTTCTGGTCAATTAGATATCCATATGGAGATAAGGTGAAATTGATCCTCACATTGTATCGAGTCAGGGTGTCCTGTGGATCTTAACGTTAGCAGTGAAACATAAATCATTTGAAGATTATACAGGATAATATCTTCTTAATGTTTTGATAAGAAATAATTTTTTAAAAATGAGCCGTCAAAGCACTAACCATAAAGGAAAAGATTGATATATTGTATATTAAAATAACGATATTTTGTTTATCCTAATACGTAATTAAAGAAGTGAAAAGACAAACCATAGACTGGGAGAAGATACTTGCCTCACATAAAGCTGACAAAAAAAGATTATCCTACAGAATAATGGACAAGATGTTTGTTCAGATACTTTACAAAATAGGACCTCCAAATGGCTAATAATCATATGTGTTCCAAAAAACATACATAAGAATACTCATAGAGCATTGTTTACAGTGTCCAAAATTTGAAATTAAGCCAAATATTCATCAACAATAAAATGGATAAATTGTGTTCTATTTACGCAACTGAATATTATACAGCAGTGAAAATGAATTCGAACTACAGCTACTTGTATACATGCAGTAACACCGATGGATCTTCAGCATAATTAGCAAAAGAAGCTAAATGCAAAAGACATATTATTCAACTTATATAAAGCTCAAATTCAGGCACAATGAATCTCTGATATTAGAAGTCAGGATAATGATTGCCTTTGGCAAAAGGAGAGAGAAATATTGATTGATGGGTGGAGACATGAAGTGGTTTCTGCGGGTTCCCGTTAATGTTCTATTTCTTGACTTCAGCAGTGGTTGCATATGTTCACTTTTTTGAACATGTAAGATTCATGCATTTTATATTATATTTAAATTAATGATTTAGGTATTTAAGTATAAACAGGGACCTAGTTATGCACTTGTCATTGGCTGTGTGCAAACATTTTTTGGGAAAACTTGGTGGGAACATTATACACGAAAATCAAATATCAAAAGATTGTTACTTAATGACCTTTTATGTTCCTTCCAACTCTAAAATTCTGTGGATCAGCTTTGCTGATCAAAAAGCCCTGGCGAGCAATTGGGACAGCTGTCTAAACAATACCTCTTCCTAAAATAGATGCTTCTTAAGAAAATCATCTGAACAATTGAGATTGAGGCAAAAAGGAATGATCTAAATTTAGAGAAGTCTTATCTTACTGAAGTATTAAATCTATGTTCATTCCTTTGTGTGTATTCCTTACCCACTGAATGGGCACTAAATTTTTGTACCCCAGTAATTACTGCTATGATTGGTTTACAGTAATGGCAGGTTTGTGCTTTTTAATTTGTGTGTCCTCAGTGCTCCTTTTGTAAGACCAGCATATTAACCTTCCCAGCCTTAGTTTCCTTAACTTTTTCTTATCTATTTATTTTATTGTACTATATATTTTTATTGGCTGCCTCAAAACCTTTTTGGAAGGAGTTCAAGTAATATAAATATAGTCAATTCTTGTTATTTGTGGTAGTTGTGTTCTATGAAGTAGCCTCAACCACTGATTTGCAAATACTGAACTATTGTTCCCAGGGGACATCGCAGACTAGGTTTCTGCAAGCCTCTGACCGCAAAATTTTCATCAGCCAATCAATATGTAACCTTTGTGTATGTTTGTGTTTCAAGACACCTTGCTTAATATATATTGTTGATTCATTAGCACTGAACTCATAGTCAACAGCACTATAATAACTCACGTGTGATCGCACTTACCTAACGCGTTTTTCTCCACAAGGTGGCACATCACAGCCGCTTGCACTTAGGAATACTAGACAGCCTTCAGCGTTATGCTTGGGGGCCACTTCAAACAGCAAAATCACCAAAAATAGCATTAAAATGTGAAAAATATGTCACTGGATAGAGTGTGAAAAGGACATTATTTATAGCATGAGAGCAGAAACAAGAAAGCAGTGTCTTCTGGCTCAACATCTGGGAATAGGTATTGAGTGACTCAAATTTGCCACTGCTCTTTGCAAGTCTGGGAATTGCTGCAAAAGAGCTGGAGGCATTGGCATCGGGTTTACAAATCAATTTTCGCACGTGAGTTAACTCACAAATATGGAATTGCAAATAATGAGGACTGACTGCACATACATACATAAAATTCCCTGCATATGAGCCTTCAAGTTTTGAACTTTCAAAGATGTGAACGTGCGTTCACATGTTCAATCGCATAAGTTAGTTCATGTGTCTGGCAGACATTGTCACATGAGTGTGTCCTTTACAAGTGGCTGTGCTTTTGTGTACTTTACTGTACGGTATTAAATAGAGGACAGTATTACAGTATCTTTATTTCAAGCCCAGAATATCCAGAAGCAAGTGTAAAAGGAGGGGTGAGTAGCTGGTACTGTACAGCTAATTGTGTTAGTTGGGTACTTGAATTAGCTTTATGGGACTTAATGAACAAAGTGGACTTACGAACATACTCTCGGAGTGGAACTCATTCGCATGTAGGGAACTTACTCTATTTTAAATGGCTAATAACATTCTCTTGAAGGAAAACATTCTACACTACTTTATTTATGGAGTGTTGGAAATAATCAATGATAGCATTATAAGCCATTGCGGTTTTTCTTTCTTAAAAAAATGATGGCATGAATGAACTCTGAAAATTTGTGCATTGTGAAACTTATTGTGACTGATTTTGACACTACAATGAGTTTTAGAATTTTGAGTTATTTAATAATATTGAAGAATTCCTGGGTGCTATTTTTAAACTTAAGATTCTTCTTAAACAATAGAATATTTTTAAGGAAGAAAATAATGATTCTAATATTTATTGAAAGATAAAACATTCTTTTCTACATTTTCAGTGATTGTCGTGAAGAAAAAATAAGGAAGCTCACACCTGGTGAAATGGATGAAATTCGAGAAATATTATCAAGGAACCTCTATCAAATCCGTCAGCGGGTGAGAATAATTTATTTAGCAAAATATTTATGTACCTTGGGCTGAGTATTTGCCTTCTTGTTTTGTGCTGTAATTGGATGACTGCCATGCCTTAACCTCAGTGGGTCTGCATGGGGCAATTTCTCTCCTTCCCTCAACTAGCCTTCAGGGTCCACTGGGTCCTTCAGGGTCCTACTATCCTCCTGGACACTGTAGCTGAAGCCTTGGGTCCCTTGGGAGTTCTGCTGCTATGAGTTTAGAAATAAAGAAATATATGTGATGACTAATAGTAACTAAATGAACTGCTTTTTTTTTTAAGGAAATAGCTTTATAGCTTAGACTTGACTTTAAATGGATTTAATCTCTTTGTTATTCGTAAAGTGCTGTGGTTTCTTCTTCGAAGGTGTCTCCTGAGTCACTTCTTTCACTTTATTTCCTCTGCTAACACCTCATTCTAATAATTTGCCAATAACGTAGCTAAAGATTAGAGTGTCTTCAATTCGCCAAGCCCCATTCCAGTGCATTGCACGTATGATCTCAGTTAATCTTCCAACAAGTTGTAGGTGTTACTATTGTCTCCATTTCACAGATGAAGAAATTAGGGCACAAAGTCACGTGAGCCACACAGTGGGACAGGAGTCTTCCTCACTTGTGTGGGGGCCATTTCTCCAGCTTCTTGGGTGGTCTCCCCATAGGTTGTCCCAAATCCATCCACATGACTCTTACCCATCTCTTTTCCCTAAAGCACCTTTTAATGGCAGCATTCTCCTATTTAGAATGAAGCCAACAAGAGTTTGTCTTTGAAACTAAACTGTTCTTTGAGAATTTGGGCTCTCTATTTCCAAGTTCCACTTTATCCAACCGTATTTTCACATCTTCCTCACCTCTGTTTCCCCAATGCCTAGGGAGTAAGAAGTTCTGTCTTCATTCCTTGGCCTATATGGCTTTCTCGCTATCTTCTTGGGACATCTCACTGCTTCTTGTCAGCTGGCTCATAGCCTCCAATTTTTAAGATTTTCCCAATAACTACCTTATTATTTCCATCTCTATCTCAAGCTCAGTGTAGCACCTGAGCTTACACTGTACCATGTGATTTTAGCACTTGATTTTGTATTACTGCATTAGCCTTAGATACCCAACTAGAGAGTAAACTCCTCAAGGCAGGGGTTGAGCCTTGTTCTGTGTGACATTTGATTCTCTCTACAGGACCTATATAGTTCCGGACACAAGAATAGTCCCAAGAAGTACATGTTTATTTATCAGAAAATGAACTTAGTTATTAATTACGACTTATTTTAGGAAACACATTCCGATGTAGCTTATAAAACTGAAAAATGGAATCCATGGACAGCCCTAGTTTAGAATTTTACTCCTTGTACTGGGACATGACCATCACTAAGGGAGCACTAGCTTTCTCAATGTGACAACTCAGTTGAAAAAAGGAAAAGGTCTGAGTTAATCAAAAGGACATGGCACCACCAGGTGGCTCAAAGTGGTTTGTTTTTATATCAGCAATTCTTATTCAACAGAGACTGTAGAAAGATGACTCGTATTTTATTTCCAGCTGTTAGTACTGATATGTACATACAAAGTACTTCCAGGTAGACAAGGCACCTGGTGATTTCAGTCGTTTTACTCAGTTATGAAGATCACACTTTCCAAGTTAAAAAAAAAAACCAAAAAACTTATTCACTGACTTTTATTAAAGAATAAGTTCTTTCAAAATTTGGGCGTCAACTTTTATCATTTTAATTTTTTTGCTCTGCCCAGTAGTGGTAAGTGCCTTCCTGAAGGGCAAATCCAAAGAAACACAGCACGGTTTTGGAATTTCTGGGGAAATGATTATTTTTTTTTAATGTCCCTTATGTGTTTTCATTTCAGACTTTGTCTTACAACAGACACAATCTGACAGCCGACACCAGTGAGAGACAAGCCAAGGAGATTCTGATTCGGCGGCGGCACAGTCTGCGAGAAAGCATTAGGAAAGACAACAGCTTGAATCGAGAGCGCAGGGTAACTGGAGTTTGTGCCTCAGGGGTGCAGCTGACTTCTATGGGCAGAGCCAACTGTTCTGTTGATCAGCTGATCAGACCAACTCTCCTAATCAAGTGGCTGTTTAGAGTTGGATGACAGGAACTCTAGGATAGAATTATAAAGTGTTTTCAAATGTTTCTTGACATCTAGTATGTTTCAGGCACTTGGAATACATGGGTGAACAAAACTGACAAAGATTCCTACACTTGTAGGATGCATATAAGGAGGGACCCCCCCAAAAAAACCGGAATTATCTTTTGAAGGGCAGACCCCTTATAGTACACTTGGAATTTGTTCCCCGAGATCAAACGGTCAACCAAAGTTTTTATCTGGAAGTTATGAGAAGGCTGTGACATGATTTGTGGAAGAAACATCCCAGGATGTGGCAAACAGGTTACTGGTTCTTCCGCCATGACAACACACCTGCCCACACCTTGCTGAGTGTTCAGCAGTTTTTGACCAAAAATGGCATGACTCCCATGCCCCACCCAACCTATTCACCCAATCTCACCCTGAGTGACTTATTTTTGTTTCTCCAGATGAAAAAAGTCCTCAAAGGTAAAATAAAAAACTGCAGAAGCACTACCAAGCATAAAACTGACAAGTTCAAAAACAGTTTTGAGCAGTGGAAAAAGCATCTCAATAGGTGTAGTGCATCAAACGAAGAGTTTGAAGGTGACAGAAGTTTAAACATGTTAGAATACACAATTTTTATACATAAATTCTGGTGTTTTGGGTCCTTCCTCATATACTAGTGTGGGAGAAGACTGCCAGCAATAAATAGCATAAATAAATTATCTGTTATGTTAGAAGGCAGTCAGTGCTACGGAGAAAATAAACGAGATCAGGAGTACAGGGAAGAGACAGTCAAGATACAATTTTCAACAGAATGGCTGGGCCAGGCTTAATCTGGAAAGTAATCTTTAAGTTTTCCAGGGAGAGGTTACAGCCAATGATCTCTGAGGAATGGTAGAGAGGCCCATGTGGATCAGTGGGTCCAGGGCTCTATCAATAGATAAGGAACGCCATTGAAAAATTATATTATGATTTATTAATTTTACATAGCAGGTATTGCATCTTATTTTTAATAATATTCTGTGTTGGGTTATCAGAGATCAAAATATTTATATGTGAAGAAGATTTTTTTTATGTGTAAAGTGTAGAAGTGTCAATTAAAAGTTAATTTGAAGTTCTAGAGACTGTGGTATTCAAAATGTCAGTAAGTTCGCTATGGTAATATTTTTTGTTGTGCTATCATTTTCAGTATTTATTAGAGTAAATAAAACAAATGTGCTGCTTTTTTTTTTTTAACATATCTCCTTCCCCATTCATATAGGTCTAATTCTTTCTAGTAGTATTTTTATACATGCTTCTTTAAGAAATACAAATAGCTTTTATATATAACTTTTTTTTTTTTTAAGAAGACCAGGTCTTCTTGTTTCTAGTGGTCCCATTTATTTTTATTTTCTTTAGGTATAGTCTCTGTGCTATTTTGGAAGAGATGTAGGTATTTCAAATATAATAGTTATGGCCCCTCACAAAGTAATTTTGAAATCAATAACTAAAATTTTGATTCCTAACACCAAGTTTTGCCATAAAAGTTTTTGTCTTTAACATATGATATATGCCATTTATGTGGTCTAAATAAGGTTTTCTATTTATTTTACAGGCTTCCACTTCAACCTCTCGATATTTATCCTTACCTAAAAATACAAAGCTTCCAGAAAAGCTACAGAAGAAAAAGACTATTTCTAATGCAGGTAGTGTAGCAAAACAAAACAAAAACAAAACTTTAAATTCATTTGCTAATGCTTATAAAAGAGAGAAATTTGCTTGTTATTTTTGTTCATTAAGGATGAGTTCAGTAGTTTGCAAATCGAAAATAATAATTGGGTGACCTTTTGTGAACATTTCAACCTTTGTATATGGTTTTCTGTGCAGATTCTAAATAATCCAATCAGCTACTTTCCATTATGAGTCTATTTGATATAGCAACAGCAAATATTGTCACCATGAGTTTAGTGAACAGGTAAATAGAAAGTTGTAATGTGTAAGTAATTAAATTTCTACAATAATTCTAATATATATTTTACTTCTGGCTACAATGATACAAACTGTGTTATAAGGTCTAATATCTCTTTATGTAATGGTAGTCTTTATGTAGACGCCCAAGCTATTGTCTGTGTAACCCCAGAAGGATTATGTTAGGATTTCGTGTTACTAAAATGTGGGATGTAACAATAGTTGCCTTCCTTTCACTCTTTTTAAAATTTTTCTTTTTTACTTAATTAACTGAGAAGAGGGAAGTCTAATGATGGCTAGCAGTAATGGAAGGTGAGGTGAGAATAAGACAAGGCAGCACAGAGAATTTAGAACAATGGTCCATGGTACCACCAGCAAGCATGTTCTCAGTTCCCAAGAATCTCAACTCCGGGGCAAGCATCCCATCAGCTGCCCTACTCAGAACTCCAGCCCCTGAATCTGGTTCTAATACTGCCTCCACCCTTTGTTTGCAAAGTATGTTGGCCCTTTTGTGAAAATATAAAGGAAATCAACAAAGCTGTGAATGAGATGCCAGATCAAGGCAAGAATTTTCACCATAGCAGATAATGAGTAGACTGCTTACTGTGTGCGGGGAGGCTGAGCTGAGCCCTCCTGGGATCATCCCTGTGGAGGTGAGCACAGCTTCTGCTGCCAGAGGGTCTCAGTTGCAATTCCAGCTCACCACTTACTAATATCTCGTGAGTCTACTTACCCCATCTGCAAAATGGGTGACTGTGAAGATTAAATGGGCATATGTATTTAAAAGTGCTTAGGACAGTGCCTGGCACACGGTAAGCTTTTCAGAGTTAACAGGAATACACGCCTGTGGGAATGGATGCTCTCAGAGGTTATGTAAGATTCCTAGGTCGGGTCTTAGAGTGAGCCCTCTGACCTCCCCTCCCCAGGGCATGGGAAGTAGTGGTTGCCTGACCCACTAAGATATTGAAGTCACTTGTGAACACCTTCTCTCTAAAATGCTTGCCACCTTGTCCTTTTGCTCTGTGATAGATGGCAACAGCAGTGACTCCGATGCTGATGCTGGAACCACCGTGCTCAATCTGCAGCCCCGTGCCAGGCGCTTTTTGCCAGAACAGTTCTCCAAGAAAGCTCCCCCGTCCTATAAAATGGAGTGGAAGAATGAGGTAGACATTGTTTCTGGCCGAGAGCAGCCCGGCACCCCCCCAGTACCCCACAGCAAAGATGGGGGCACCCAGACACCAGGCATCCTACGGCAGCCTCTTCTCTCCAAAAGCCAGTTTGACCCAGGGAGGGATGACAGTTTGACTGAAGGTGTCCCCCCCAAGCCGCCACCGAGGCTGGTCCGGAGGGCATCGGAACCTGGAAGCCGGAAAGCCCGATTTGGGAGTGAGAAGCCTTAACTGAGACAGCCACGGCATACCTGGGTGACTGACCCAGCACAGCTGGGGTTTGTCACTCTGAAACCTGACACAACCATGGAATCTATTTAAAACTCCCTGTGCCTCTAAATACTTTCCTTGGGTGGTAGATTCATGCCACTGATGGGTGGGTGAATGCTTATCCCAAGAAAATGAAAATCAAAGAAAAAAAGTCCCACAAAATGTCTTTTGTGACTTATGACTAACAATTGTATTCTTTGCAGGCCTGAAGAAAAAAAAAAAATGTGTGCCTTTATTGAACTTGAATGACGGAACTTGAAATTTTTAACACATCCTTGTTGGTGAAAATTTTAATATATTACCTATATGCCTCAAATTTTATTTATGAAAAAATATGTATATCTGTAATCAGTTTTTAAGTGAATGCCACTAAAAGTACTGAAAACATCTTTCCAGGGTAAAGGACAGTTTCTGGAGGATGAGTCCTAAGCTCACGGTAGGGGCCTTCCCCTGTCCTGAGCTGGTATCAGGACCGGCGGTCGGTAAAGAAAGAGTACAGCCCGAAGCAGAGATGTCTCGTGACTCAAACTGGGAAAACAGTCAGAATGCTGGGCAGATGGAATGGGTTGGCTCCCAGGGCGCAGAAGGACTCCTATAAAATAATGAGAGTCCACTGGTGTTTCATTTGTTCCTCTGTCTACTGTGCGATTGGGGATGACCTGTAAGTTTCCATCCCCGCTTCTTGTTCAAAATGGCGCAGAGACAGGCTGCCTGGGCAAAACCAGCTCATAGAGTCTGATAGAGCTTTTGAGGAAGTTCTGGCCATGAGACCCCTGTGGCCAGGGGGGGGATGGGGAAATGCCTGCTCGCCACTTGGTGGTGGGCTTTATGTTGTGCAATACTCAAGGAGGCTGCAGGTGATTCTTTTCATGCCCATCTATGACCACCTGCTTCAGCAGGATTTTTCTGTGGAATATTCTCTGAACTTTGAGCCTCCAGCTCAGAGGCTCTCAGCAGAGAAGGATGGGTTTTTATAGACACAGTATCCTTGTTTAACAGGTTGGTGAGAGTTCAGATTTTGAATTTTATTCAGGAAGCACTTTGGAGAATGTGGGAGTCTTTTTTTTTCTTTTTTTTTTTGCACTAGTCTGTAATTTGTTACCTCCTCTCCTTCAACAATGGTAGTAACTCAACATTTTCACGTAAAATTGTATTCATTGGAGTCCTTTTTGAGCACAGCAGAAAGAAAAGTGGAACATGATCATTAAAAATTATTTGAATCTCTGTCTCTATTTGCTTGCCCTTTTTATCTCTGAATAATTCTTCTTTAAAGCTTGACTGGAACAAGACTCTACATTTCTGGGTGTAGCTATTCAATGAAGCCACTCGCGCAATCCCTTGGTTTCACAATGAAGATATGGCAAAGGATACTAGCGCCTGCGGTATTATTGGGAGCAGAACATGAAACTATTAGACAAAAAGACAGAGTCCACAGTAGTGGTTCTCCACCCCCTCCCACCTCCACCAGGATGGAGAACCAAAAATCTGTCACTTTTTCTCATGTTCTTAAGTTGTAGATTACTGTCAGATTATTGGGCATGAGACACAGTGACAGATAGGTACACAGGTGCAAGGTCATATGACACAATTACGTGATCCATAGAAAGTAGTGGAGAACGCAATTTGAGAACTACAAGTTTAGGACTCTATGCCAAATACCAATTTTAAATACACACACACACACACACACGTTTAGGACTCTATGCCAAATACCAGTTTTAAACACACACACACACACATATTCTGCCAAAGAAGAGAAATTAAAACTGACAAATTTCATTATTAAAAAATTCATCATCCTGGTGCAGAGGCTCATGGCTGTAATCCCAGCACTTTGGGAGGCGGAGGCGAGAGGATTATCTGAGCTCAGGGGTTCGAGACCAGCCTGTGTAATATGGCAAGATGTCTCAACAATAAATCAAAAAATCAGCCGGGCATGGTGGCACATGCCTGTGGTTCCAGCTACTTAGAAGGCTGAGGCGGAAGGATCACCTGAGCCCAGCAGGACTAGGCTGCTGGTGGCCGTGAACATGCCACTGCACTAAAAAAAAAAAAAAAAGCTCATCAAAAGGTATAATGTCTACTTTTGAGAATGCCAAGACTCAATTATCAGATAACTATAGTTTATGAAACCTAAAATGGAATGTAGAAGTTAAAAATGGTCCTAAAAACATGAATTTTCTGATTTTTCCTGATTTCCTATATTAATGCCTTTTATAAGGAGTTTGGCTTTCTGGAACTGAAAGAAAAAACGTGAAAATTTTATATCACTCATTACACAAGCGGACCAAATTCAGCTTTCATTAATTAAAAGTGACACAGAATTTGGATGACAGTAGGGTGAGATTCTGAAAAGGACACCTAAGTCATTTAATCGTAAATATTAACTGTTTAAATGTTTTATTTGTTGAATGACAAAGGCAATAAAAATACCTTTGACTTCATTCAACTTTTTCTCTATACTTTTGTTTGTAATTATTAAATTCTAGCCACTAGTCATTATAGGAGAAAGCGGGGAGGTGAAACTCTTTACTAAATACTGTAATCATCTAAATTTCTGTAGTGCAGAGAGCTCCAGTCCTTTGCTCAAACTCCCTTGTTCAAACAACACTTATATTTAACCAAAGACCCAAGGTGGCTGTAGAATTTTGATAATTCTTCAGTGTTGATTGTAACAAAATTTTATTTGAATTACCTATAAGCAATGAGTCAGGGCTCATTGCTTTATATACAATGCCAGGGGTTGACTGTTGGCAACAGTTAGGTTGGTTAGCAAATTAGAAATTGGTCCCACAGTCTGATCCTTTTTAAAAAATGTGTTTGAGCTAGTGCTCAGCTTTGTAGTGGGGGTTAAACAGGTTTAACCTGGAAAGTGGGGGGTATTGATTTACATAGAAAGTGTAGAGAGGCCAGACTTAGTGGCTCATGGCTGTAATCCCAGTACTTTGGGAGACTGCGGTGGGAGGATTGCTTGAATCCAGGAGCTCAAAACCAGCTCACGCAACATAGTGAGACCCTGTCTTTACAAAATATCAAAAAAGCTGGGCGTGGTGGCACGCACCTGTAGTCCTGGCTACTCTGGAGGCTGAGGAGGAAGGATTGTTTGAGCCCAGACATTTGAGGCTGAGGTGTGCTGTGATCATGCCACTGCACTCCAGTCTGGGCAACAGAGAGAGATCCTGACTCAAAAATAAAAAAAAAAAAAAAAAAGAGTAAAGAAACATAATTAGGACATGTCACATTTTGCATTTGATGCACTGCCTGAATCATGTTTATGTTAAAATGGCATTTTGTAATCAATTATGAGAAGTGTAAATTTTGGTCAGTGCAATGCGCCTAACTGGACTTTATTCTCGAGCAGTTCAAGAGATTACTTTGTCCAGAAGTAGCTCTTGTCATCATCTATCTGCTGAGGTCTGAGCACTGTATGTCGATTCCCTCATCCACCTGATCAAGAAAGTGCATGACCCAGAACAGACTGGTGGTTTTGTTTGTGTTTTCTTCACATTTAGAGTGAAATGCACCGCTCACTGCTACTTTATATCCCAATTTTCAACCAGGCACTTTTGCAACTCCCTTCTAAGGAAAGCAGAAGCCCCATGTGGGTTACGGCTGTATGGCAACTAGCCATGGCTCTTTGTCCCTGTCAGATGGTATCTCAGAAATCCCTCCAATTCATCGGTTCTGCAGCTAGCTGACCCCAAGACAGGGGTCAGCCACCCCGGGGATGTGCAGGTGAGATACCCTGATGGGGAGTTTTCCAACCACGTAATGTGCTGGCACTTCACTTTTGTTCCCTTTAGTTTTCTAATTTTCAGATAAAATTCTATTTCACTACCTCTAAGTATTGCCAACAAATTATAGGTCAATTCTCTTCCCGGTATGGTCAGGGAATGAGTTTTTCTGGTTTACTATCTACTGTAAATGGATGATCACCTTTTTACAGCCTATGGGTTACTTTGAATGGCTCAGAGCCCACTTCAAGACCTTTCGGCATGTCACACAGGTTATATAGGACTCTGTCACTCTACTGTAAGATGCAAAAATGTGGCTACATGAGGTGCCCAGTAGACAGCATGACAGACACAGCAGCAGAGATTTTTCTGATTGCCACTTCTGTAACAAGACATCTGGAATGAAAAATTCAAATGTTTTTCTCCTTTGCTATTTCACTGCTCCTGTTGTCATAAGAATGACTCAAAACTGAATTTCTAATTTAATGAGGCTTTTTGCAGCAAGTTTGGGTAACACTGCTTGCCAAACAGAAATTTTGTACATGTACACAAAGAAAATTTTTTCCCCTATGAAAACTCTTGCAAAAGTTTAAATATTAAATCACAAGTAAACATTTAATTAATTACCTATGGAAAAAATGATCTATCACTTGAAAGCAGAACAGTCCCAGAAATTCCAATTTTTACACTTATGTGTCAAACCACTTGTGCTGGAATTCATGAAAGGAAAGAATTTCAGAGTATTAAAAATGTCAGTTCTATTAGTTTCAAATTTATATATTTCAAACCGGACTCTGTCACTGTGTAACAGAACCTGATGAGAGGAATAGCCATTTTAACTGACTTATTAATTTTCTATATGCAGATAGACCTTTGTAAAGGGTTCAAGGATAATGTATGCTTTGAAATATTGAATACTGTCTCAAGTCAATCCAAACACAAAAAGCGAATGCTAATCATTGTCTTACCAGATGAAGAAAGATTAAGCAGAGCTAGGTATCACTGTTTTTACTAATACATAGTTTGGCACTCAATAATAAACTTTTACTATATTTGCTGTAATAATTGCCTCTTATTGATAGGTATCTCGTTTAAATCCTTACCTTTAGCTAGAAAGTTATTTGAATGGCAGTTACAACTGGTTATTCATTCCAAAGAGATGGCATGGTGAAGGTACTCTGCAGATGACCCAGAGAAAATGCTCATCCTTATCCCTGACGTCACAGACTGCCCCTGCCAGAAGTCTGGCTTTGTGATGCTCAGGCCTGTGCTTCTGCCACGAGAACAGACTACTTAAAGCAAACATGTGCCCCGTCACCTACATACACACACCCCTGAGGCCAGGTTCCAGAGTCAGCAGCAGGACATCTTTATGACATTAGGTTTAATTTGGGGATACGATGTGGTTTCAATTTCATTAGCAAACTCAGGTAAGTAAGCCATCACATGTCAAAAAATGATTCTTGGTCTGGATGAGAGTCTGAGTCTCAACTATTCAAAATGGAATAGAGATTGTTTGATAAGCCTGAAAAAGATTACCTTCTATCCATGTTGTAAATTGCAAGAATTAATAGGTATTTACCTTTTTTCTCCTTTCACACTATATTCTTTGGAAAAGGGATTTTTTTATCTATCAGGAATGATGCAAATGCAATTCTTTGTTCAAATGAGATCCTTGCCATTCATTTTTATGCTACATAAGTTAGTAATGGTAACTAACACTCCTTACTGAATGATGATATCTTCCCCCTCAAGAAACAACACAAGCTGTTTTAAAGTCTCTTTTCAAAATCAGAATCAGCACTATTTCTTGCAATGTATTGAGTCAGAAAAAGAAATTTTACATTTATTGTTTTAGTAAAGATATAGCTATAAAAGGTCTGGTGAGTTAGGTGATCTGTTTGGGAAAAATTAGCAATTTAAAGAAAAAAGGGTTTAAAATGTTAATATTTGTGCATCTGCTTAATTAGAAGTAAATTCTGCCATGAAGAGATATCATCTTAAAAGTACACTTGACCCATGAACAACATGGGTTTGAACTAGACCCATGGGTCCGACTACACGTGGATTTTCCCCTGCCTCTGCCACCCCAAGACAGAAAGACCAGCCTCTCCTCTTCCTCCACTTCCTCAGACTATTCAACATGAAAACGAGGATGAAGACCTTCATGATCCACTTCCACGTAACGAATAGTAAATATATTTTCTCTTATGACTTAAATCACACTTTTCTCTAGCTTGCTTTATTAGAAGAATACAGCACATAATACATGCAACATACACAATATGTGCCAACTGTTTATGTTATGGGTAAGACTTCTGGTCAACAGTAGGCTATCTGTTAAGTTTTGGGGGTATCAAAATTATACGCGGAGTTTTGACTGTGTGGGGGGTTGGCATCCCTAACCCCCTCACTGCTCAAAGGCCAGCTGTACTCTATCTACCGTCATCAGTATAGAATAAATTTCAGATTAGGTACATGTTGGGTACTGGCATAATGGTTTTAAAAGCCAAAGATTTTTTACTATTAAGATGTGTTCTAGCATACAGGAGATTAAATTTTTCAAGCACTCCAGGTCCCTGAATTGAAATATATAGCAGGATGTAACAATGACTTCTAAAAATACAATTTATTAGAATAAATAATGGTACTTCATTACACTTATAGAGATATTTTATTATTAAAGAAAATCATCGTGCGACTGGCAAGTTCTTCAGGAAAAAAATAATAATTTAACGCTGAAAAAAAGTTTTCAAAATCCATCACCTTATTCCGAGGGTTGCATTATACATCATCCAGGCTAGATCTGTGGTAACCCTAGTCCAGAGACTTCTTAAAGGCTATTGAAATTCGCTTTCAGGAGGAAGGAAGGAGGCATGGAGAATCACCCTCATGGCTTTCACTATGCATTCTAAATAAAGAGCTGTTCTCTGACTGGGGTTGCCCAAATGCCTGAAAATTTCCCCAGACTGGACTGACTCTCACTCCTTGTAGGTTTTTCAATAGCTTAGAGAGGTGTCCTCAGGAAAAGATGCCATGTAACTCTGAAACATCCTCACTATTCCACACTCATCGCAGCCTCAACTAATTCGGCCCGCAGTTCAGCCCAGACCGGACACTTGGGTGTCACTCATATCCCCTCCCACGGTCACCCTTAGGGCTACTACTTCCACCTGCTGCCCCACTCTTGCAACCACCTCTAACTCGAGGTCCATCTGGATTCCTGCCTCAAAGTCCAGACGGCTCCCTAGTCCTCCAGTTAATCCTCCTTGCTGCAGCCAGAGGGATCTTTTCAAAACCCAAATGTCCCCAGAGCCTTCTCCAGTAGGAATTATTCAGTCATCTGTCAATACAATCTCAATCCCTTAGCATGGAAGGTGAGTCAAAGAGGAGTCCCTTCTTGACTGAACTCTGATTCTCAACTCCAGGCGTGCACAGAAACACCCAGGGGAGTTTCAGTCTGGTTCCTATGGTCTTAGGCATGCAGCCAGGGCAGAGGACCATGATTCCAGCCCTTCTATGGGCTCCAGGGATAACACTTGTAGACTTCAGTCCTCAGGAACTCACCTAGCCTGGGTTTGGAGCCTTGCAGGGGACTCCTGTGGCCAAGTACAACCTGTTCCCTTTCTGAGTTTTCCTCATCCCTCTGGGCATGAGGGTAGAGGTGCTCCCTCCGCGCTGTATGGGAAAAGCCGTCTTCCAGAACCAAGTCCTGAGACCTGCTCCATAGCAGTTAGGGATGGCATAACGTTTTCCTGGAAAGGGTGCCGTTTCCTTCATAAATGCTTCAGGAAAGCTCAATACTTCTAAAATAAGATTTCACGGAATATTAAGACGAACCACATGAAGATATTTTGACTCATAAAAATAGCCAATTTTATGTGGCTCAACCTGACACAGGAAAGGATTACAGAAGTTAAGATAATTAAAAAAACACACAAACATTAATTGAGCAGATTTAATTTCCCTGAGATTATACTCCATAAATGATATAAACACTACCCATTAGACCAGAGGTTTCATACTTGACTGTGCAAAACAAACCAGCTAGGTATTGTGTTAGAATGGTCCCCAAGGAGTCTGGGCTGGGGCTTGAGTGTCTGCACATCTAACAAGCTCCCAGGTGCTGCGGGTGCCACTGGTCTCTAGGTCACACTTTGAGTAGCAAGACACTGGCCTATGTAAGAGGAACCAAAAAAAAATAGTTACTCAAAAAATCATGTTAACAAAATACAAAAATTACTAGTGGAGAATAACAAAAGATGCTTCTCTATATTCTAAGATTAAACTTTGGTTTTCAATAATTCAATGTGTCTGATTAATTATAAAGCCTCATTAAGCTCCTAGGCTTTTTTAACTTCAAAAATAAAGTGCTATGATTTTTAAAATAAAAACATGGCCATATTTAAGAGCGTTTAAGAAACTCACCCATTTCTGAGAGTGAAGAAAGAGCAATCTCTGGAGAAATTCTGAAATTCTGCTTCATTGCATAAACCCTTATTTATGGCCTTTCGAGTCTCATTTCCATGACATTTAGTTGCTCCTTGAGGCCATTTTATATAATATTGTAGTCTCCTCAAAAGCACTTAGTGCTTATGTAAAACCTGACAACTGCAAAACCTAATAAAAAGTTCACTTTTTTTCTTATAGAAAGATAGGAAAAAAGACAATCTTCAAACGAAAACATACTTCCATCTAGTCATCATAAATATTTACTCTATCCCACAAACAACTTCTAAGACATGGAAATATGTTCTCTGCTTTATAAACAATAAATATTAAAGTGAAGACAAATCACTATAGTGTATTAAAATATCATTTACAATTATACATGTGTGAAAATAGGCATAACATCCTAGTGGACTAATTAACTGAAAGGAATGTGAGCTTCAACAGTTTGTGAGGAAAAGAGGGTACCCCTAAAGCACACCTATGGATACGGACGTAACCCAATGGTCAGTGTGCCTTGCCCCTGCCTCCCTGCGGGTCCACGCCATCCCCTACTCTGGGCCTCTCGCCCATATAAATGGGAGTTTCACGAAAGCCTAGGAAAAGGCACACAAAAATACTTCCTGTAGATGAAGAGTTCTGCTCTTCTCAAGCTCAAAATTAACATGAAATAAAGGAAATGATTCTTAATACAAGACACTGTAGAATCCTTTCCTCTGATCTAGGATGCTGCCTGATCCTTACTCTGCATGAAATGTCTATCCTGAAAGTATTCCTGTGCTTTAGCTTCACCACTGGGTAGTCAGCACCAGGATCAGGCCACCTGACTAGATCCCAGGGCTCCAGGAGCAGACAGGTCCGCCCAATATCCCAGTGGATTTAGTCTTCCTCTGAGCAAGGCTGGCTCTCTCATAAGAAAGGAACGGGCCAAGAAACCCACTTCTCCTATGATAGAGTACCAATGCTGACAGCAGGGGAAGTGCCACACGTTGTGATCACAGACACAATTTGACAGTCCGAATTCAGTTAGCTACCTAAAAACAGCCAAGTCTCTGGATTTTGCTTTAATCACAATCAGTATGTCTCAGCATGATCCTTTTTCTGCCTTCATGAGAAGTCGCCTGTGGAGCTTCCTAACACCATATTTTCTTGGTCCTATCCAGGCCCACTGAATCAGTCTCTGGGAGTGAGGTCAGCATCTGATTTTTCACCAGCTTTCAGAAAGTGATAGGCTGGTTTTAATAAAGCAGCTTCTTCAATCTCTAGGATTTTGATAGCAGAAAACTCCCTCTTAGCATATGGAATTTAACTTGAAACTCAAGTTCCAGTTGATCAGCATTTAACTACTGTGTTACCCTCTTTTGCAGTAAGAAAACGCTTGTGGTTTCTTCCTTTCTTGCACTATCACCTTCTGTTATCCCATCACCATTTCCCTATCCTGTAGCTGGTAATTTCTTTTTCCCCTTGAAAATTTTTACCTTGGCCCAGGCAGGAAAAAGAGACGTCCAGGTACACACTGAATATACTCCCCTTTGGCAAAGCTTCCCTCCAATCTTCACATTCCCCATACCGCTGAGAGCCGACCTGGATGCCGCCAACAGAGCAGACCCACCTGGAAATAAGTTTGCCTTACACAACAGACCCTTTCCAAAGACCCTTCTCATTCTGGTCTCCGTTCCTGATTCAACCACCTGAAATTTCATTTCTTTGTGTTGTTCAAATCCATTCTACTCACTTTTTAATTTATCACTCCTGCCACCACTAGAGCGAGGTTTGTTTAGAGACATTATGAAAATAGCCACTAAGGCTAATGCAGCCCCCAGACCGGGGGGCCCGCAAGGGCTGACCTCTTGGGCAGCTCCCGAGAGAAGAGGGGCCACAATGCGGCCCACGGCCGTCACAGACTGCCCCATGCCTATGAGGGTGCCACTGGCCTGCGCCCCACCCACAGTCAGCTGGAGATCTGTGATGCACGTCCTGCCGATGGCGGTGGAGAAGGACAGGAGGGTAGAGGAGAAGATCACCACGCCCATGGTAGGCGCCGCGGAGTACAGTAGCAGCAGCATGCAGGTGAGGGTGCTGGAATGCAGCAGCAGGGTCTGTAAGTCGTGTTTGTACACTCGCAGGATCGGCCCTAAGGCAAAGCCGGCTACAGCCCCCAGGGCGCTGCTGTAACTGATGAGGTAGCCTGTCACCTTGGGACGCACCCCAAAGCGCTCCTCCAGGGCCAAGACAAAATTACTGTAGTACAGCATGACCGCCACGGACATCAGCAGGCGTACCAGAAATATGTCCCACATTTCAGAAACTATCAGGCTCTTCATGTCACGCAAGGCCCACAGTACTTCGATCCAGGGCAGCCGGAGAGCCTTCTCCCTCGCCGCAGCTCCACGGGTGGTGGCTGCTTCTTGCATGTCACAGTGGCTCTTTCCCGGCAGCACCTGGGTCTTATGCAATGGTAGGTGATTCTTGGTGTTGCTGAGTTTTGCTTCACTCCATGGAAAAAGCCAAACGAGACCTATTAAAACGGCACGAGAGCTGTTAAAGTAGGCTGGATGCACTGAAGTCATACGCTGCCTCTTTGGGAAAGAGGCAATGATTTGTATTAGATTACTAATCTCTACTTTTATACTAGATTTACTGGTCTGTATTTTTGAATTCAGTTTGTTGCCATTCCCACAGCTCCATTTTTACATCAAAATTCTGGCAAAAGACTCTTCACGTTTAAAAAAGAATACCAAAACTGTACCTGTAATACTCACTGCTTTCTCCCCAGCTCCAGATCCTATGTGACATCTAAATTGTTCCTAAATGATATCCTTTTTTCATATCTAAATTGTTATAAATTTAAATTATTCCCCTCATTAAATTTCTAATTCTCTGCCTATCCATTCTCTGCCCATCCATTCACCCACCCACTCTTCTACCCAAACACCCAGTATTCATGGACTGCTTTTAAGTGATTATACTACGAATAAATGAACAAGCAAGACAACGCCTATGGAATCCCTGTACTCAAGGAAGCAGGTTCAGAAAAGGAAAGAGACAACCAGACAACAATGTCAAGGCCATCCTGGGGGAGACACAGGCTGCGATGTATAGCAACAGCCAGCCTTGGCTTGGGGGATGGGCAGGGACAGCTTGCCAAAATGTCCCTAAAAGCACCAACTTGGATCCTCCCCCAGTCAGGGCCACCTTGTGCCTTCCTAGGTCACACCTGCAAAACTTCAGGGCACCATTCTCACAGACCATGACATATGACCTTCAAACTAGCCCTGACTGACATTCAGGTAATCCTTCTTCTGCCCTCATGGCTGACACATTCTTGCCTCTATTGTTTTACTTATCCCATGTCATCCAGGTGGAATACCTCTTGTCAGTCCATGTCCAAAAATGTTCTTAAAAGTAAATTCAAATTTGCCATTCTAGGGTGTCCTTCCAACTCTTCCCTACTGGGTTTTTCATCCTTTAGCATGTAAAGGTTCAACTCAGACCAGTGGCGATTCAGTGCTGCTTCATCTTGTTTTTAGCAACTTTATACTTGTATATGGGGTTTCTCCAAATCTAGCGTGTTTCAGCCATGGACAAATTTATGGCAGAAAATCAAACACATGAGAATGAGATCCGAACTTTTCATCTATTCATATCTTTAAAAGGGCCCTTGGACATTTTACAGAATCTTGATAAAAATGTGAAAGAATTGTTGCTGATGGACAAAACAAAAGGAGAATGAAATGAATACAAATGATAATGATGACAGCAACTATTATCCATTGAGTGCTTACCATATGCGCAAAGCACTGGGGTAAATTGCTCAGATGGAAAACCTCTTAGAGTTCTTATAATAAGGCTAGGAGTTTTGTTACCCCATTTTATACATGGGAAAATGGAGGCAACTTGCCCAGAAATCACACTAAAAACTGGCAAAGCAGGGATCTGACTCCAGAG
The DNA here is from genome assembly GCA_963574415.1 of Tarsius wallacei. NCBI lineage: Eukaryota > Metazoa > Chordata > Mammalia > Primates > Tarsiidae > Tarsius > Tarsius wallacei. The sequence continues at coordinate 23,338 of CAUYQG010054931.1, read as the reverse complement.
TCTTGAGTCCTTAACCATGAGAACAGAAATCCTAGACAAAAGGACGTGCAAAGGCTTTCCCAGTCAAAGTGGCAGATCAGAGAAGAATATAAAAAGTCGACAGAGTTAATGGTTGATGGAAACAGCTATAGTCACTGGGAAGAAAGATGGCAAAGTTAGGATGAGAAAACAGCAACGGGCTGTATTCACTGTACTGACTAGCCAGAGCCCCTGGGGACACTGTCTGCTGTCTAGCCCGGGTCATTCTTTTACTCCTCTGCCACCCTCTGCATCAGCTCAGGCCTGCCTACCCCCAGATTTCTTATGTGGAAAAAATAACTTCCTATTACTTTAAGCCACAGTAGTTGGGAACACTTGTAGCTGAATGTATTCCTCAGACCCATTCCCAGGCCTAGTTTAGGGCAGCAAATTTAACAGCACTATCAATGGAGGGTCCAAAATAGAAACTCCGTAACTATTTTCTGTTTATATGCTGACCTTCAACTAGGAGTAAAATCACATTCATGTATCTTTCTCTCTAGGTAAAGGTCCCTGGCTGCACCAACTGGTCATGAGTTTGTTTTTCAATCTAGATTTATGTAAACTCCATTAGGCCTCCCCTCCTGACTGAGATTACAGATTGAGTGCCTGGCAGAAAACCACATAAGTATTCCTAAAAGGACTGAGATGAAACTCATGAACTTTGCCTCCACAGTCTAATATCCTAGCCCAACATAGAACCCATCCCTCAAAACGGAACTCAAAATATGAAGATTTAGAAAGTGAGAGTAAAGTTTATGTAGAATATCATTAATCAGAAGGGAAACTACATAATACGAATTCTCTTGTTTATGAAGTCATTTATCCAAGAGCCAGCTGTGTAGCAGAACCTGGGCAAGAGAATGAAAGATATTTTAAGCAACTGGCCCTGCATCCAAGGAACTCACAGTCCAGGATGTATCCATTTATTCATCAAATACTGAACATCTGCTGTATGCCTAGCCTGTTCTGCACAGGAGTGACAGCACTGAGTCAATCTTACAAATCTCTGCCCCATGGAGTCTTCTCACTGTGTGTGTGGGGTGAGGGGAGGTAGGGGGCAGAGGGGACAAACAGAATGCAAGTGAGAAAACACGTTAATAATTTCAGAAGTGCTATGAAGAAAATTGAGCTATTTTAGGCAGAATGATCAGGGAAGGCCTAAGAAGCAGATATTTAAATCCTGCATGATGAGAAGAGGAACAGGAAAGATATGTGGAAAGAATGTGGCCGGTGGAACAAAGAGTGGGTACAGTGCCCTCCTGTGGGAAGGAGCCCAGCATGCAGGCGGTCAGCCAGGAAGCCAGTGTGGCCAGAGTGCAGCAGCGAGGGAGGCAGAGGGGTGGGGCCCGGCCTGCCCAGCACCCACCACCCACTGAGCACCACCACACATGCGTGAGGCATGTACATTATCGTGATGGGAAGCCACTGAGGGGTTTGCAGCAGGGGATGGCTTAATCTGACTTTTCTTTAACTTCGTTATTTTATTTAAATTTATAATAAATATGTTAAAAATAAAAGCAGGTTTTCCATTTAAATTGTAACTAAGAGAATATGTATCATGCAAAATAATAAAATCAGACGCTTACCTTACAATACACAAAAATCAACTCAAAATGAATGAAAAACAAACATAAGATCTGAAATTATAAAAACTCTTAGGAGAAAACAGGGAAGAAGCTTCTAGAAATTGACGCCGGCAAGGATTTCTTAGAAATGACACCACGGTGGCTCAGCCTGTAATCCCACGCTTTGGGAGGCTGAGGTGAGTGGATTGCCTGAGCTTGACGCCGGCAAGGATTTCTTAGAAATTACTCCACGGTGGCTCAGCCTGTAATCCCACGCTTTGGGAGGCTGAGGTGAGTGGATTGCCTGAGCCCACGGGTTCGAGACCCGCCTGGGCAGGTGAGACCTCATCTCTACAATAAATAAATAAAAAAAATAGCCAGGCGTGATAGCGCGTGCCTGTAATTCCAGCTACTTGGAAGGCTGAGGCGGAAGGATCACCGGAGCCCAGCAGGTTGAGGCTGCGGTGGCCGGGAGCAGCGGCCACTGCACTCCAGTCTGGGTGACAGAGTGAGACTCCAACGCAAAAAAAAAAAAAAAAAAAAAAAAAAGAAATGACACCAAAAGCACAGGCAACAAAAGAAAAATATGATTATATCAAGACTAAAACGCTTCTGCACAGCAAAGGAAAAAAATCAGTAAAGTGAAAAGCAAACCACAAAATAAATATGATTTGCAAATCATGTATCTGATAAATGGTTAACATCTAAAATATATAAGGTACTCCTATAACCTAATAGCATAAAGACCAATAACCCAATTTTTAAAATGAGCAAATGTCTGAAAAGACATTTCTCCAAAAAGTGACCAACAGGTGTATGAAAAGATACTCAGCATCACTAATCAGGGAAGTACAAATCAAAACCACCATGAGAAATCACCTCCCACTTACTAGGATGGCATACATACACATACAAACACACAAACACACACACACACACACACACACACATACAGAGAGAGAGATAACAAGTGTTAACAAGGCTGTGGAGAAAAGAGGACACTTATACACTGATGGTGGGAATGTAAATTGGTACAACCACTATGGAGAACAGTAGAAAGGTTCCTTAAAATGACTTTCATTTTTGGACCATGAGTCTGCCTATTCTGAGAAAAAACAAATTTTAAGGAGACAAAAGTATGTAGATTAGTCAGTATGAGTACAAAAAACAACCTTCTTATGATTAAATGTCAACTCACCGGCATTGAGGAGGAAGACAGAAAAACAGATGAAGGCTGCAAGATAAAATCCACCATCTAACTCAGTAAGATAACCACCCACCACAGGGCCCAAGATGAAGCCCACGCCAGATGCTGTGTTGAACTGTCCAATCACAAGTGGTCGTTCCGTTTCTGAAACCAGATCAGACAGCAGAGCCCTGGAGATGGAGAGGGTGTGTTTAAAAATACCTGCAAGCGGACAAGAAACATGCTCTGTAACTTTTCCAGACCAAAAGCATCTCACTGGTGATCCTGTACTTAATCTCTATCCCTGATGGAGCTCTGTTCTCCATTTTCTTTGAACCTCTAAGGCCTGCAGGTTTCACCCACCACACTGGGACTCCCAGTCTAGTGCCACAATACCAGTCAGTCATCACCTTCTCTTTGGAAACCAAGTCCCTGAGCCCTTGCTTGCCCGCCTCCTGGCATAATGTCCCAGTGTTTCCAGTATTCTCTGTTACACAACTGCCACTCACAGTAGGTCCATCTAGAGAGTTATAATTCTTTCTTTACTCACTCGCTGAATCAATATTTACAGCATGCCCACCGTATGGCCAGCACTGACCTAGGAGCAGAAGCCAAAAAAGCAAAAGCAAAGACACAGCCTGCATTTTTATCAGGGAGAGGATATGAAGTATAAAACAGAAGGTGATGAGGGCTGTGAAGAGAAACAGAGCTGGGAAGAGGATGAAGAATAAGTCGAAACCTTGATGGCATGGTCATCAAACCAACACCAACTTCCACCAGCAAGAGGCTCGTGAATTTGTTGACCAAACAAATGGAATGCTGTGACCTAACTTTTAATAAAAGATTAAAGTGAATAACAACTTTATACTCCCTATACTTCTGTGGATGTATCTGACTCCTATACAGGCAGATACCCGCGTGCAGAACAAATACACTTGCAAACATACTGGAGGATTCTGGCGATGGCTGCTCGCTGTTTTGATCAACACGATGAATGCTGCCGGTGGGCCTGCCAGAATCCCTCTTAGCTGTAATGTGACACAACGGTGTTCAATGTCCCCCGCAGGCTGCCTTGCTCTGCGCTCATCGTGCCACCGTGTGCTTCAACACACTAGTTCTTTTATTCCTCTCCCAGCTCTGCCTCAAAATTAGGTTTGTCTGATAACCAACCTCTTTGAGAAGCAAGCTTATAAATCCCTTTCAGAATTAAGGGAATGGACTCTCTAGACCCGTTTCCTTAAGTGTCAGGAAGGACAGGGCCAGAAGATGATTGATTCCTTAGAGGTTGCACAGAAATTCTGTGATTATTTTTGAATTGTTATCGATGTCAGGTTTGTTTTTCACTTTCATAAAAACAAGTGTGGTCGAGTTGCTGGTAGGTGACCCGCGAGATGTCTCAGAGTGCCAAGGGTTAATAAAAATATTCGAATCCTCCCCATACATGTCTATCCATTTTGCAACAAACCTAGGTCCTTAGTCATCGAATTATGAACAGCTCTTACCACTGAATGGAGGAGCGTATTATGTTGTAGAAAAACACACTGCCAACCAAACTAAGAACAAGAAATATGACACCAGATGCACATGTAACAGCTATCAGTTGGATTTTGTGAGGTGGGGGGAAGGTTTGTTAGGATAAATGACCACATTAAAGCCAAAATCTTCATAAAGCTTTTGTTCCAGTCCACAAAAAGGCACATTATGAATTTTGGAAGGTGAACTCAAGAGAACTTCAGAGTATACAGCATGCCACAGAAAGGTGCAGAAATCCGAAATGAGTCATCATCAACTGTTAAAATGATGCATTTTATTGTCCTTTCATCTGGGGAGTCGGTTAAAATTGGAAGCTTAACTGAGCATGGGCAGACACCCAGTGCAGCAGACGTGTCGGCCAGGGTAGTAAAGTCTGCTGGTGCGCTAATGCGTGAGGTGAGAAAGAAACACCAAAAGCTCTCTAATCACAAAGAGAGAATAACGAGCTTCCACAGGAACTACCCACCCTCCAAACCCCACCTGGCATTTACAGGTGGTGTTTCCAAGAATGGACAAAATGAAAGCCATTTCAGAAACGTCAGAAGATCGGTCTGGAACAGAAAGCTAGCCCACAAGCTGCTCTATCGTGATCCCAGTGTCTCCCTGGTCAGCAGTCAGATTTAAGATGGCTACAGGAAAGCTACAGGTCAATTTGACACCAAGAGGCCCAATTACAAAACTATAGGATCACCAGGGGAGGGAATAGTAGTCACAGTGCTTGTCACAGACATTTATCCAATGCTTACTGACTGAATGTAGACCAAGATCAACAGAAAGGAGTCAAGATATAGCAGCACGGTGGCCCACACTCATAGGCTCTGAGGGGCTTCAGGCTCCATCAAGAAGCTGTTAAGGATTGCAGCTTTGGTCAAGTTAGCAGAGCGCCTAGCTGATGCTAAGTGCTCAGTAGAGAGCAGTTGATGGTGTTACAGTAATAGTTATAAATGCTAGTATCATTATACTCTCTTTACATAAGTGCTCATCGAAGAGGCAATGTCCAGCAGGGACAGGCTTTATATAGAGATTTATTTTGAGTAAAGAGACATATAAAACCAGTACATACAGGGGCCAGAACTCACCTGCAGGGACTCTAGCCAGCACAAACAGGAACACATTGGTGGCTGCTCCGAGGAGGAGATATCCCACAGCACTGAGCAGAATGCACGCCAGCAAGGAAGACCGTCTTCCTACCAGATCACTCCAGCACCCCTGAGGAAGGCAAGAAGCAGAAAGCCCTTTGACCTACTCGACACATAACCACCACGACCACCACGCAAATGTCCAAAACAAAGTGACTCAGTGGAAAACATGAGGGGATCTGTCTTAAGATCCTGAGATGCACGGTTCCATTATGCCATTTGCCAGAGTAAGTTATTTTCTCTGGTCTTTCCATACAGTGAATGAAAAAATGCCACATAGTTTTCTTTGCCCAAAAAAAGTCCAATGTTCTGGTGCTAAGAATGGCTGAAGAAATGAAGAAGTATAATTTGTAAAGCCTCCTTTTTTTCTTTATTCTCATTGCTTTACACAACTAAATTCTCAGAAACGATGTTCATTGTTTGAACATTTTAAAAAATACTGAAAAACAAAAGAACATAAAAATGCCTCATAATCACAAACCTATTTAAGATATATTCTAACATAATGGTTGTACAGTACGTTCTATTTTGTAACTTGCTTCTTTTACTTAATATGACTTAAATATCATTCCATGTAATTAAAAATTCACCTTTGTTATTTTTAATCATTTCCACTATGTACCAATATTTACTTAACCAATCTACTTTTTGTCAAATTTCTGGTTCTTTTAAGTTTGTGAAAAATATAAATAATGCTATAATAAGCATCCTCATAGCAAACTCTCTGCAAACGTCCTTAAAATATTCCTTAGAACTAACTCCTAGGATTGGAGTGTTAGACTAAAAAGCAGGCATACTTTTAGGCATTTGACATATACTGACGAATTACTTTCCAGAAAGATCTATAATCCCACATACAGTATAATCACAACAGTCTCTGCTTCCCCATCTTTCAACTAACATTATACACTGTCAATCTACAAATATGTAAATTTGTTCAATGGCACATTTTATTATGTTTACTTTGTCTTAAGAAAAACGTTAAAAATTTGTGTGCCATTTGCACTTTCTCTTGAGAGAAGCAGGCAATGCAATGCATTATTCTCAGTTATAATTTCCACCTTTGGGAGGCTTCAGACTCCTGTCAGGCTTGGGCTTCTTCTGAACCATTCTTGATGCAAGCAAGGATGTTGGGTTATACCACAGATGTGGCCCAGGACGAAGCTGGCCCAGTAGGGGACAATGTGCATGACAGCAACCAGCTGAACACCCCAGCAGCTCCCTGAGAGTTGGAATGTGAGGTACACAGGGAGGAAAGCAGGAACAGGAGCCGAGAGACACCCAAGGGAAGAACTAAGTGGAAGCCAGTAAGGAAGAAGGAGAGGAGGAGGAGTTGGTGGTGGTGGGCCGCATGAAGTCCTAATGTCCTGGGGGACAGATGACGGATACCTCCTGGGATAGAGAACAGCGAGGGGAGCAGAGTTCCAGTGACTTTCTAGTTCATTCTTTGTTTGCATAATCTCCACACCCTGTAGCAATAGGCCTAGCTATAAACAAGCCTTCTTGGAGGCTGAAAATTCTGGCTCTAAAAATACAACAGAAGTCACCAGACGAGGCTTCTGAGAAAGCGCTTTGGAGGTTGGAGGGGTGGTAGGTAACTCAGCCTTTTGCCCCCCACCCTTTGCTTCCTCCTGCTTAGAACACCCCGCCATGCTGGAGGTTGAGCAGTCGTCTGGCTAAGAATGGCTGAGCAGAACAGCAGCAGGAGTCTTTGCGTCTGGTGATGACCCAGGTACTTGGACAGCCTGGAGTAGTGGGCTTCACTTTGTCTCCTTAGAGAGCTTTGTTTGGAAAGGGCTCTGCTACTCACAGATGGATATTTTAATTTTAATTAGGAAGTGCAATTTAATTTGGTCAGGAAATTGGAAATTTTAGTTTTAATTAGGTAATTCTCTATCTGAAGGATTTCTAATAGTAACATGCCCAATCCAACCAGGGCACCTCCACGTTGACCCATTTTATATATTGAGGCTCTGGGTGAGGCTGTGTTTGGGAAAAAACGTCATTGCCTTAAGAAAAAATTGCTAAACACTACGCTAGCAATGGAGCACGGTCTGAGAAGGGTCAAGAAGATGGTCTCCATGCTGGATGACCCCTTGATGACCCCCAGTTCTGGAGCAGTGCGCTGGTCTCCATTGGTCCTGGCAGGGAGGTGACTGAGACTGCTTCTTGCGTCCCTCATTCACCAGTGATGTTCCGTAACTTTTCTCCACTCTCTCCAATTCACCACGGAAGGGATCTCAGCCTGCCGCTCTTCCTTGCCGATAGCCAGCGATACCTGTTCAAGTCTTTTCCCCATTTTTATTGGTACGTTTATTTTTTCTTCAGGGACTCAAAGATCTCTTTATATAAGGATATCATCAAATTCCTCTACAAAACATATTGAGGGTAAACCCTCCAATATACTGTCATCCTTTTTCAGATGTCATCAATCCTATCTCCCAGTTCTTACCTGAATGGATTTTAGAAATTTCCCCCACTCTTCTGATCTGGGTAAAGGGCCACTGGCCTCTGTGTATTTACAGGGCATCGGTATCATCTGGTAGTTACACGCTGGTACTGAGCCAGGCTGCCTGGGTTCTGCTCTGAACTCTTATCATGGTTTATGAGGTCCTCCACTCATGGACCTGTTAGGAACTGGGCCATGGACCTGTTAGGAACTGGGCCTCACAGCAGGAGGTGATGGTGGGTGAGTGAGGAAGCTTCATCGATATTTACAGTCATTCCCCATCATTCCCATTACCACCTGAGCTCCACCTCCTGTCAGATCAGCCCTGAAAAGCCTGCTTTCATTTCCAACATCCTATCTTTGTGAAGTAGGGTTTTCTGCAGTGACAGCAACCAAAACGAAATTATGGAGTAGACCGGATATGAGCAACACACTTTGGTTGTGACTGTCTCCCATCACCCCCAGATGGAACTGTCTAGTTGCAGGAAAACAAGCTCAGAGCTCCCACTGATTCAGTATGGTGAGCGGTATAGTTATTTCATTGCATATTACAACATAATAATAATAGAAATAAAATGTACAATAAATGTAATGTGTTTGAATCATCCTGAAGTCATTCTCCTCCACTCCTCCCAATCTATGGAAAAACTGTCTTCCACAAAACTGGTCCCTGATGCCAAAAAAGGTTGGGGACCACTGCCTTAGGCCATGACCTCAAACATATTAATCTCTCTATGCCTCCGCTTCCCTAGCATTAAAATAGAAATAATATTTGCCTCAGAGATTAGTTTCTTCCCTCATCACCTTCTATGTGCTTAATAAAAAATGAGTCAATAAAGACGCACAACTACCTCAAAACGGGGCCTGACATGGAATAAGTACTTAATAATTCTAGTCATTTTTATCAAAATATATATTAAAAAACATTATCCAAATCTGACAGAGCATACTTTTTCTTCATAAAAATTTGTTCTTAATATAAAAATATTTTTTATAAAATGTACATTTAAAATATGTACTTATAAATGTATTTTTAAAATTTTAATTTTAATTAGGCATTTCTCTATCTGAAGAATTTCTAAGAAAGGTTTTTATTCCATTCCAGCTATGAATGGAATATGAAATTGTGCTTTGAAAGTACAAACATAACAAAACAAAGGATCAATCTGAAAAAGTGGGCAGAGTCATAGTTGGCAATAAAACTTCATAATCATAAAGTTCTATGTGCCCAGTGCTCTGATCAGTGCTAGTATAAAAGTAAATAGATAAATAAAGCCTGTTTTTTATCTCAAGGAGGCCAGAGTCTGGTAGGAGAAAGGCACTTGAATAATTCACACATAATATATATAGACACCAAGTACTAGCAGGTATTTTGGGAGTGAGTTTCCAAATAAAGCAGAAAAGGTATTTACTAAGATGCAACCCAATTTCTTCTAACAAAAAGAGTATGAAATAGGACATCTTGCCTGACAAGCAAGTGCATGTTCTCCTGTACACTCTGATAACTCCAGTTATCTATTTGTTTTTTTATATCATTAAGGCAATGGTAGATAACTTTTAGGAAAAAAAATAATATAGGCTTAGAACCCGAACACTGAGGTTAAGTGACTAAGTCAAATTATTTAAATATGTGGGTCTCAATTTTCTCCTATATAAAAGAAAGATGCCAAGCTATTTTGCTGGGTTATTACAAAGTTTAAGTGAGAATAAAACTATTAGTAATATGCAAATTTAAGATATGAAAGACTTCAAAAACGATAAGTGAGGATCTAGGTATTTACTTATTTAAGAATTCACTAAGCAATCTAACTGAATTTTTAAAAAAATATATTTTACAAGGAAGCAACTGTTGGGAAACTTAAATTCTTCATATTCATTAAATGTGAGACTACCAGTCCAACTATTAGAACAAATTCACTAATGATCAATGTGTGAAACTAAACTGACTGTTCTTTTGAACTGCCTGAGCCACTGGACACTGAAGTCTCAAGACCAGAGTGGCCACAGTAGGTCAATCAATTAAAACCTAACATTTCAAACAACTAAGTGTTAAAAAGCAGGAGAGTGACAAAATCACCCCCGGAACTTTTTCCTTCTTTTTTTAGAGACAGGGTCTAGCTATGCTGCCCAGGTGGAACTCAGGCTTCTGGATTCAAGAGATCCTCCTGCTTCCGCCTCCCAAATAGCTGGGATTACAGGCCTAGCCACTACGACCAGACACCTCTGAATCTTTCTACTCCATGCTGTAGATATGTAAGCAACCATTCCAAATGTCTCCTTCTGTCTACACACTTAAGTCAGAAATAATAGAGCATTTAGCTCAAAATGTACAACTTTAAATAAAATAATAATCTAAATGGATTTGATTATTGTCAACCAAGAGAATCAATAAAGCTGGTAATAACTTTTGTTTGCATTCTTTTCTTCAGTAAAATGTTAGCAGGGATTATAGGAAGAATATACACGTTACAATTTAAAAATGGTTCTCATCGCAGATCTCTCACTCAGTATGTTCCATTCAGAATAAGCCATCTAGTAAACCCTTTAGGCCAACACCTTTTCAACAGGCCAAACAAAGAAAACAGATGACAAAAGTAGCCTTCATGATCTAATAACACTGCATATTTTAATCATCTGCACACCTACTTTTTGGTTAAACCTCAATCCCCCAGTTTTACTATAGCCACGATGGATGACCCTCAGAGGCGTGAGATTGTTTTCAAAATGTGTTGTCAAATGAAAGATAACTTACCACCAATGTGCTAGAAAAGAGTTGCAAAACACCATAGGAGGAGCCTGCAAAAAAAAAAAAAAATCAATAGTATCAATAAAATCAGTTAGACCTATCACAAAAATGGATTAATGTGTTAACAATGACGTAGAAATAAACAGAAAAACATTAGGGGAAAAAGGCCATTTTTTAAAAAGAAAATTGACCCAATCTTTTTTTTTCTAGTTGAAAAAATGCTAGCAATACAATTTCAATAAAAGGCCTTCAAAATAAAATTAACGGTAAGTGGAAGAGAGAATAAAGGCAAGGGTTGACCTTAGGGACTCGGCGAGATAATCCTTTCATCGTGTGAGAACTGTGTAGCTCCAACTTATAAAATTGCATAGAGAGTACTCGGGGGAACAGAAATTTGAATCTTGAAAAAATCCTATTAAGTGTTAACATTTTAAGTGTCACTCACACTGTTGAGTTTTATAAAATGCTTTAATCTTATGAAGAATTTGCAAAGTTTTACAGAGTTCTTTACTTTCACTATCACACAACATGTCCCTTCTCCTTTTGCTAAAAACCTTCAGGCTGCTAGGTGGTCCAATATATTCCAAGTACATTTCTTAAGGAAAATACAAATCATGGCATGAACCAGGATTTAACAAACATTATGTACAAAACTATCCCCAAACACTTGCTTGTCCAGCTTGTAAATGATCAAGGGCTATTAGTCTTAATGATTTCTCAATAATTAGCAGAGTCCTAATCCCTGCTACACCCTGCCCCTTTTGTAAATCAATGACTTCTGGATGGAATTTTTAGACGGCACAGGCAGAGAAACACTACAGTCCCCTATGATGTGTTGGTGGTGGTGCAGAAAGCTTGCAACTTATTTGCCAAAGTTCACCTAAGCTCTTTCCCATGAGGTATGACTTCTGTGGATTATGTTTCTCTGGGCTCTTACATTAAGTTACAGGTTCCTGTCGGCAGGAGTTCATATCTACCCTTTAAAACCCACAACCAACTCCTTCAAGAGGCTCAGTATGTTCCTGTTATACCACTGGTGGTATGGGGCCTGGAACCATGTTTAAACCTCAAAATGTTCTGATCATAGTCTACGAAAAATGAATTACATTTGCTCTACGGTAACATTTTAAAATATTCTGGAAACACATTTTATCTTATTTCCCACTTACTTTTGGTTAACATTTGGCTATTGGACTGAGTTATTTTCATGCACTTAGTTCAGAAGATTTAAAATTCAGTGCTTTAAAATGAGCAGTACTGACCACTCACCTACTATTCCAGCAACTATTGGACTTGCTCCAAGGGACTTGACATGAAGGCTCAATAAAGGGATAACCATGCTGACCCCAAACAAATCCTAATAGAAAACAAACACGGATTGACTCAAATTAGTAACCAAAGCCTGGGTGTTTTGAAACTAGTAAAACCTAAAATTAAATTCTGATTTTTAAGACCAAACTAATATTTAAAATTTTGGGCAAATAAGAAGTAATTGTATTCACTAGTGCCATACTAATCGATAGCCATATGCAAATGCCTGGAATATTCTGACCTGAGACCCATTTTAACTTTAGCTCCTTTGTAACTGACTCTTAACATTTAAGGAGAATATACTATAAACCTTCCTCAAATAAAACAAAAAAACTCAAGATTTATTGTCGATGATGACGTGGGGAAAAAATGGAGGGGTAATTCTTATTTATTGTTGAAACAGCTTAAAAATATGAATTTCCTTCTGGAGTTAGCAAAAGCAAACAAGGTCCTAGGACCTACGGTTTATAGCCTTATAATATCCGAGAAGAAAGACCAGTAAAACGGGAAGGAGAGAGAAGGCTGGTGTCTTGGGGGAAGTCCAGTGTTTTGTAGCTATGTCACAGGAAGTGCATGGGCTTTAGGGCCAGACAGACAGTTCTCAATTTCAGCTCTACTACTTATTAAACGTGAGTCCTCGGGAAGTTATTTAACGTTACCAAGCTTCAGTGCAGTCACCTGTTAAGAGAGGAACAGTAACACCTGTGTGGTGGAAATATGATGAGCATTAAGTGGCATAATGGTTGAGAAATGCCTGATATGCAACGGACACTCAAAAGCATCTTCTCCTGTCCAGTTCTGGGGATAAGTACGGGCACTTTTTGTAGGAACTGTGTGTCAATACACAGACTGTTAGCTTTTTCTTTAAGTTTTGTTCTCATTCTCACCTCACTTGGTTATCTGTTACAACTGATTTAGGGGAAGAAAAACACATTGTAAACACACTCTTTTCTTCATATTCAATCTGTATTCCTCCTCCCATAACCCCAATTAATCGGGAAGAAATAACATACACGAAAAACATACTTTCCTTGGGTCCAGAATTATTCTTTTGCTGCCTCTCTGCTCCTCTCCTACCTGAACATGCCTCAGCACCCCAACTCCTAACTCTTGTGAGGCATGAGCCTGAGGGGAAATGGTGGTCTTAAATTGCATCTGGGCAGAAAACCATGCCTCCGCCAGGGCCCAGTGCCAGCAGATACTATCTCCAATGCCTCAGAAGGCAGCCTTCTTCCACTGATACTTCATCTAACCAGTTCCTTTTGTCCTCAAGACAAAGTCTCAGCAGAGAGAAAAGCCTGCTGGATTTTTATTCCAGTTCGTTCCTAAAGCGGACTAGCACACAACTATGGGTACTGAACCAGGCCCAGACTTGGACAGCGAGGAGAGAGACGGTGGATCTAGGTTTCCTGCAGATAACGACCCCAAAGCTGCCCACGTAAGCTTCCTAGGATTCAGGTTTCCTGTAAATAATGACCCAGAAACTACTCATGTAAGCTCCCTGGAACTTACTAAATTCTTCAGTGGCAGGAACTGTGGATGGCAACATTGGCGCTCTACAGCAACTAACACGGCAGGTGTTCAAAAATTCCACGAATCGGCTTTCTAAACTTTCTATTCCACATGGGAAATTACTGTTTAGGAACCAAACCAGGATGCATACACACACACACACACCATGATGCAATCAAATCTGCGCCAGGCGATACACAGGGTGTGTCGAAAATCTGACGTGGGCAATTCATTATGACCTGCCTTGTGAAGTCAACCCGGAACCCTCACGGAAAACGCCTGATTCAGTCCAAGCGGGGTCATCCACAGCCACTTCCCTACCCGTTCCCGCCAAGAGTCCCGCGGGCCCCGCCGCCCAAGCAGCCGTCGCGGCAGCTGGGCTTCCCCAAGCTCGCCCAAGCCCCGGCTCTCCGCCCTGCAAGCGCTGCCCCGCCAGGGCATCTGCCCCCGGGCGACCACGAGTCGCACCCGAAGCCGGAGCCGGGGCTTCTCGGGCCCCAGGGAAGCGCGGGGGCAGCAAGGCACGTGGTGGCAGGTGCGGCTGGAAGGGGTGGCGGGCAGAAGGCTTGAGGGTCAGGGGGGCACCGGTCGGGGGACCGCGGGCTCCCCGCCGGGCTGGACTCGACGGACTCACAGGGGCTCCAAGCCCAAGAGCCGGCGTGGGTCCCAGGCCCGGACGCAGTCCACCTCGGCCCCGGCCCCGGCGCTCACCAGGAAGCCCACCAGGTAGAGGCAGAGCAGGCAGCGGCGGGCTCCGAGCCCACGGACCTCGGCTCCCGGCCTCCGCTCCCGCCGCGGCGCCGGGGTCGCCGAGGTCAGTCCCGGAGCCGAGCCCGGGCCCCCGCGACCCTCGAGCTCCATAGGGGCACCGGCGGGCGGGGGGCGCGGACGCCGCGCCGGCCCCGGGCGCCGCCCCTGCAGCGCCGGCCCCGCCCCGAGCGGAAGCGGGCGGTGCGCCGGCCCCGCCCCGAGCGGAAGCGGGCGGTGCGCAGGCGCAGTGGCGGCGCCGCGTGTTTGCCGCCTGGCGGCGGGGCGGCTACCGGGCTGAGCGGTTCCACGTGTGCGAGGCCGGCTCCTCCCGCGGCAGCCAGGTGGGGTCAGGACGGCAGGCGCCTCCACCGTGTAAAGCACGCGCCAGTTTTGTGATGATGGTGATGAGGCTCTTTGTTCTCCCTGGGTGAGGACCTCCTGTCATGTAGAGGCAGGAGGGAATGGTGATGAGCTTTGCCTCCTAATTTGGGGTCCTCCCGGGTGGCGATGGACTCCGGCTGCGAGAGCCACACGCGCTGGCCACTGGTGGGCTGTGACCCGCCTGAGATGAGTTAGTGTGGCTTCCTTTGGCCTGTTTGAGAAATGGGTGAAGAATGTAGGCCGACATCTACAGTTGTGAGAATTCCAGTACGCTTATTCAGCTCTGTGAACAAGCCAGAGATGGCCTCTGCCTGAGTGGAGGTTACCATCTCATGGAGTGATAATGATAAGCATACAAGCAATAAGCATGATACGTTAAAAAAAAAATCGTAGGCAACCCATGAAAGCATACAATAAAATCTTTCTGATCAATTATATAAGAAAGCACGGTCTTGACATAAGGACTAAGGAGGTGAGGAGTGAGCGATTTTAGAAGGGCAGTGTGGAGGAGGTGACATCTAAGCTGAGCAGAGGTGAAAGAAGATATGTGTGGCTGAAACTTTCTGAATAAACTGAGCAGTCACAGAAGTAGGCAAGGACGCAAAGCATTTGGGACTTAGAAGGTCATCACAGAGCTTTGGGATTTTATTCTGTGTGCAGTAAAAGGAATGGAGTGGGTGCATGTCACCAAATAATGTTTTAAAATTACTTAGCAAAGTGCTTGACACATGGTAAGTACTTAGTACATATGAACTGTGGTTACTAGTCCCTGATTTCTTCAGGAGCTTATTTCATTACTTATCCATTTTTCACTATGGTGTCAAGAGGAATATGATACTTTACTGAGAGTTTGCTCAAAATCTCTAATGCGCAGGTTGCTGAATCCTGATATCTGTTTAATTCACTTTTGCAGCTTTTATCATGTGAAAGTTAGGAGGGTACTGTTTGGGAAGCAGTGGGGTAATGAGACATAGAATGGACACATATAATGGAATCCAGATGAAACCGAAAACCTTGAACTCCCAAGTCATTCTGCACCTCCTTTGCCAGTAGAACTAGTTTGCACTCCTGTATCTGAGGGAACTAGCTTTCCTGTGCTTGACATTTTATGATTAACTTACCTGGGAAAGATGCCTTGAAGGGGGATGTTCATTCTCTTTAAGATCCATCAAACCCACCCACAGTAGCCATTAAATACATCGCTAGAGTGAAATCTTAGCGTACTCCGAGGACATGTACACACCATAAACTGGGAGGAAATTGCACACCAAAATAATTGAAAGTCTCTGCTAATATACAATCAACAGAAACATCATATACATATGGGTTAGAGGTTTGATAGATCAAGGAGGAAAAAAATAACACTAAATTAGGCAGAATTTACAGATATGGGCATATTTACTAAAGAGTTCAGATGTAACATGTTATCTTATGTGGTTGGAATGGCTCTAATAGTTTACTTAGTTGAAACATGGACTGAAAGGTGATTTGCATTTAATGGAACATAGATGCCATAGTTTTTCTGGCAAAATGTGAGTAAGGGACTCCAGAAGCTTGAGAAAATAAGAATGTTAGAATGGATTTATTGCGTGTGACCTGCAAGTCTAACTTTCAAATATATTCCACCTAAAGTCCCAGAAGACACTCCCTTCACAAAGGCAATGAGGAATATGTTAGTGAAAGATGCACTTGAGTTATTGAAAAGACTTATGATTGCTCTCTTTTGTAGGCCAGGTCTAGTCATAGAGGTTACTGCCACTGAAATAATCTCCCTGATGTAAATTATGATAAGCTTCCTAGATTATTGGAGGCCAAGTCACACTACACCAAAGACAAGGTAAACACATTTACTGTTAAGGGCAGTAGGAATATACCAGTAGTCAAAATTCTTTGGCCTGCAGGACTCTTTGAATCTAGCTAATTGACTACAGTATCCCTAGGAATGAAAGAGTAGAAAGGCTACCAGAGTACTGCTTAAGCTATATAGCAAAAGAAACTGGAACTGGTACCCCAAACCCTAACTTGATTTGCCACAATTCAAAGGAACCGCAGTTTCTCGCTCAATTACTAGACCTAGTTCAAGTCACAGAATCCTTTGATTGAAAGGAAGCCTGGGTAACCTTGAGGAAGGATCTTGTGGCATTCATGTGAGTATATACCATAAATCTTCCTCTAAGCTTTCCCTTAAGTAACCTGCAGCCATTTACCAGAGTGACTGTGTATTGTAAAATAAATCAAAAGAAATACCCAGTTTTCTGGAAGATTCCTAAACATTAGCTCTGAATTTACATGATTTTGGGGGACCTTGAAGTGCCACTGTGTCCCACCAAAGTAGATCTGTATTGGGAATCCCTAAAATCACCTCCCGCAGATTTAATAAATTGCTTATGGGGCTCACAGAACTCAGTATATAGTTATACTTGTGGGTAAGATTTATTACAGGAAAAGGATACAAAGCCGTCAGCCAAGCAATTGGCACAATGTAAGGTCTGAAGGCACAGGATTCCCAAGACTCTTCTCCCGGTGGGATCACATAGGATGTGATGAATTCCTCCTGCCATGAGTTGTGACAACACATGTGAAATATTGTCTGTCAGGGAAGCTCACCAGAGACTTATTGCCCAGGATTTTTATTGTGGCCTGGTTACATAGGGCCCCCTCTGTTTAGCACTTATCAAAACTCCAGACTCCTCCTTGAAGGAAAGCATCAACCATATTGTTTGTACAAACAGTTTAGGTACAGGGAACCACTCTTTCAAGTTAGGATAATGAGAACTTTCCCAAAATCTGAGTTCCTAGATTCCCAGCCAAAAGACCATATTTTAGGCAGAGCTTTCAAAGGATAACAGTCAGGCCTGCTATATTAACTCTTTTATGCACGGGAGCTTAGAGTAGTCAGGTGATTGATGAAATATTATTTCACATCATATTTGCAGTATGCCCAGTTGATCAATGGATTTTTTCAGTTCCTGAATGCGTAATTGGAATAGTCCACTCAACAACTGATAGTATTCACACATTCATTTGCTTTTTGACCCACTGGTGATTCTTTATGGTTAAAAAAAAAGGCTAAGTAGAAGCCCTTACCAAGATAGTAAAGCAGAATCAATACTTTATTGGGGGGGGAGGGGGCATTAAAGAATAAGTCACCACAAAAGGCTTAAAAGAAGCAAAGATTGTTAGATGGTTATACTTATCGTATTCCCATTTAACTCATTTGGCCTGTGAAGAAACAAAGTGGATTGTGCAGAATGACAATGCGCTTTTTATAAGCATGATCAGGTGATGACTCCAATTGCAGCTGACTCCCGGGTTTACCTTTACTGGAATAAAGTATTGGACCCTGGTACTTGATAAAGGGCTACTGTCCTGGCTACTGCCTTGTTTGTTTGTTTTGTTTTGTTTTGTTGATTTATACCAATTTGTAAGGACAAATTGAAAAGAATCAATTTGCTTTTGCTCCACAATACCAACTGAACACATTCACGGGTCCCAGTTTTGCCTCAGGCCTATGTCAGCTCCATAGTCTCTTACCATAATAATATAGTTCAGAGAGCTTCATTATCTTGGCATTACATATAACATCCCATAGGTATACTACATTTACAGCTTTATACTGATTTAATCTGAAATGCAGATTATAATAAGTATTTCGAGTAACTTAGTGAGATATATACCAACTAGAGAATGGGAGATAAACACTACAAAAATTCAGGGCCATCTACGTTAAAGCTTCTGCTGGTTCAGTAATCTGAAGCATGTAAAGGCATCCCCTGCAAGGGGAAAGACGAGTGACGGCATCTCTCAGCACCTACCATGAAAGAATAGACACAGTTGGCAGACCTTTTTTGGTATTGGTGGTAAACATACATTTGAGTGTACTGCTTCAAGCCACCTAGAATATTACCTATAAGTTGCCAATTTCAAGTGAGGGACAAAAAAATGTTCTCAAAAAGTTCAGATGGCCATGCAGGGAGTTCTACTAATCAGGCCTTATAATTCAGCATATCCAATGATTTTCATATTTGTGGCAAATACGGATACTGCCCAGTGCCTTTGGCGGGCCCCAGTGGGAAAATCACAGCACCGATCTCTAAAACATTGAAGGAAATGTGTACCCTTTTAAGCATATATTTTCTATTATTCTTTTGAAGAATAATAGAAATAATAATCCATTATTTTTGAAGTTTCAGGCTTGCTTCTGGGCCTTGGTGGAAACTGCACGACTAACTGCAAAGCATGAGATGACCATGTAGCATGAGGTTTCCATCTTGAGTTGGGTTTTCTCTAACCCATTTTGTTTCCTATAGCTGCTTTAACTAAGTTCTGCAAATCTGATGGTTGAAAAAAACAGAAATGTATTCATTTACAGTAGTGGCAGCCAGGAGTCTGAAACCAGTATTGCTGGGTCAAAATTAAGGTGTCCGTAGACCTGTGTTTTTCTGGAGGCTTAAGGGGAGGGAGAATCTACTCCTTGCCTTTTCCAGCTTCTGGTGATTGCCAGCATTCCTTGGCTTGAAGCCTCACAATTTCAATCTTTGATTCTCACTCTGCTGTCTTCACATTACCTCCTCCTTTGTGTATGTGTCAAGTTTCCCTCTGTTTCTCTCTTTTAAGGATACATGTAATTGTATATAGGGCCCATGTGGATAATCCAAATTAATCTATCCATTTTTTGATCCTTAACTATTCAAACCCAAAATAATCTAGTTTTTGCCATATAAAGTAATACTCCTAAGTTCTAGGGATTGGAACACGAACATCTTTTGAGGGGCCACTTTTTAGTCCACCACACACCTGACATAAGGTTTTTGTGTGCACATCTTCAAGTGGAAGATGAATTTGGGGCTACTTCAGAATGTACAAGTAAGTTGCATGAACTTGTGGTTTGACTCAGCATCAATAAAGCCTTTTGCATCATCTCCTCTCCATCCATGCTCATGGCCTCCTGAGGAGTTCTTTACAATCAGTTGATCAAGGAAGAAATAAACGAGCCTGACTTACAAATAGGTCTCTATTATATTCCAGTGCCACCTGAATGAAGACAGCTGTAGTACTACAGTAACTACTTGGGGTGACTGTAAAATACAGTGGTGAAGGGAAACATTCCCAGTGGTTGAAAAACTTCAAGTGGCACTTTTGTGGTCCACTTTGTCTGAAGTGAGAGATGGCCAAAAGTAATGTATGCTGAGCATTGACAGTTTCTAACATGTTGGCTGGAACAGATTAGTGAAAAGGAAGTCTGGAGAAGTCTGTGGACAGATGTCTCACAAGGGGCACAGGATGTCAAGGATATTGTTGTTCCCTGTGAATGCCAACAATGAGTTTCCATTGCAGAAGAGATTCAACAATTAGATGGACAAAATGATGTGCATTTTGAATGTCAAAATCCACACAATGATTATTCAATAGGCTCATGAACCAAGTGGCTTTGGTAGCAAAGATAGATATCCATGGGATGAATGACAGGGACTTACTTTTATCAATGCTGTTTCTGAATGTTTTAATCTGCCAACAGCAGAGACCATCACTGAGCTCCCACTATGCCACTTTTCCCTTGAGGAGACTAATTAATAATTTGATGGAAAGTTCATTGTTAGACTCCCTTCCATTATGGAAGGTGCAGAGAACTATTCTCAGCGGAATAAACACATTCTGTGTATGAACTTGCCTGCTCTATGCATAATGCTCGTAACATCACCATCATCTGTGGACTCATGGCATTTCACATAGCACTGTGCTTGATCACTGTACTCATTTTACTGCAAAGAAAGTGAAACAGCGGGCTCATCCTTATTGGATTAACTGACCTTATC
Organism: Tarsius wallacei; assembly: GCA_963574415.1. Taxonomy (NCBI): domain Eukaryota; kingdom Metazoa; phylum Chordata; class Mammalia; order Primates; family Tarsiidae; genus Tarsius; species Tarsius wallacei. Next base: position 2,929 of record CAUYQG010054931.1, on the reverse strand, counting down.
ACATTCCTCATCACCGAGAATAAACTGGGCTAGTCAGATGGAGGGATGGCTTACTGAAGTCTCAGTTACAGTGCCCAGATGTAAATAATGCCCTAAAAAGGTGGGATTGTGTCGTAAGCATATAGTAGACAAATATGCTTCAAATCAGAGATCACTATAACCCATGCCAAAATACATGGGTTAAGGAATCCGGGTGTAAGTGACAGTGATTGCTTTCACTATTACACCTAATAACTAACTGACAGAATAATCGCTTCCTAACCTGGAAACTCATCACTGCTGGTTTTGAGATCTTAGATTCCAGAGTTGTGATGCTCCTACCAGAGACATAACAAAAGTTACATTGAATTAGAAGATGAGACCACCAGCCATTTTGGTCTCCTCTTGCCCCTAAGCCATCGAGAGGAAAAAGGGTTTAATCTACTAGCTGGGGTAATTGATTATGGTTACTAAGGAGAAATGAGTTAATTTTATACAATAGAGGCAAGAATAATCATATGTGAAAAAAACTACAAAAACATACAAACAAAAAGGCAGAACTATTAAAGTCATATTCTTCATTAGTGGAGCTTTGCATCATCCCATGAAGTAAAGAATGCTGACAGCTGATATTTTGGCTGAGAACAGATGACGTATGAAATAGCGAAAAAAAGAAGCTATAGGTATCAATTAGAATCTTATGCCCAATTGTAAAAGCGAGGACAATAAAAACTATATGTTTTTTTAAATTTTTTTTTTAGTTAGAGTCTCACTCTATTGCCCAGACTGGAGTGCAGTGGCATGATCATGTCTACCCCAGCCTCAACCTGCTGGTCTCAGGTGATCCTTCCACCTCAATCTTCCAAGTTACTTGGACTACAGACGTGCAACACAACATCCAACTAATCTTTTGATTTATTGTAGAGATGAGGTCTCAAATCCCTGGGCTCAGCCAATACTCTGCCTCCACCTCCCAAAGTGCTGGAATTACAGGCATGAATGACTGCACCCAGATCGAGTAGCTATATTAATTTCAGACAAGGAGTACTGCAGAAAAAAAAATTATCAGGAGCAAAGAGAAGAATTGTATAATGATAAAAGGGTTGATTCTCCAAGAAGACATAGCAACTTTATTGTGTATATACCTAACAACAGAGCATCAAAGTATTTAAGGCAAAAACTGATAGAATTTCAGAAAGATAGACAAATCCACTATTATGGTTAGAGGCTTCAACACACCTCTATAAGTAATTGACAGATACAGCATACAGAAAATCAGTGGTGATATAGGTGAATTAAACAGGCCCATCATACAACTGGCTGGTTCTAATATCTGTGAAATACTTTATCTAACATTAGTAGAATGCCTATTTGTCTCAGGCTCACATTGACATTCACAAAGAGAGACCACATTCTGGGTCAGAAAATGCACCTTAACAGATTTAAGGGAATAGAAACTATATAAAGTGTGCTATCAGATCACAAATCAAGCTAGAAAACAGCTGGAAAATCCCCAAATACCTGGAGATTAAAAAAATACACGTCTAAATAAGACACACCTTGAAGTCCCAAGAAGAATTTAAAATATTTGATACTAATTGAAAATACTTGTCAAAATTTATTGAGATGAAAAATTTATAAGATGAAAAAAAAGAAGTGCTTAGAGGGAAATTTATCATATTAAATGTGTATGTCAGAAAGAAGAAGGATCTAAAATCAATCATCTATGCTTCTACCTTAGGGAATTAGAAGAACAATTTTAATTTATTTTTTAGGACCAAATCTCTGATCTAGGTTACATTTTTTTTCTTCCTAAATATTTCTTTGGACGCTTCTTGTAGAGCAGATCTGCTGGCAATAAATACCCTTTGTTTTTATTATATGACTAGGCTTGACTTTTTTCTTCACTTTTGAAGTGTACAGAATTCCAGATTGACATTTTTTTTTTTCAGCATTTAAAATATTTCACTCATTGTCTTTACTCTTGAATGGTTTCTGGTAAATAAAAAATCTGCTATAGCTGTTATTCTGTAGGTAATATGGGGTTTTTTTTCTTATCTGGCTGCCTTTTAATGTGTCATTTTTGTCTTTGATTTTCAGCCTTTTCAACATTCATATATTTTTCTATTTTGATATTAATTCCATTAGGTATTCTCTGAGCTTCTTGACTCTGTCTTTTGGTGTCTGACTATAATTTAAAAACATTTCTCAACCATTGTGTCCTCAAATATTTCTTTTTCCCATTTCCTTCGTCTTCTAATTCTGGAACTCTAATAACACATATATTAGACCAACAGATCTTGAATAATGTATTCTGTCCCCCCTCCATTCTTTTTCTTTTTTGCATTTTAGTTTAGATTGTTTCTATTGATCTATTTTTATGTTCACCATTTTTTTTCTTCCCTATGTTGAGTCTGGTGAAGAAACTGGCAAAGGCAGTCTTTCTCTTGGTTACTTTGCTGTGCTGTCTAGAATTGCATTTGATTCCTATAGTTTTCCATCTCTCTGCTGAAGATACATATCTGGTACTGTATGTTGTTTTCCTTTTCCATTACAATGTTTAACATGCTAGTCATAGTTGTTTTAATGTCATTGTGTGATAGGTTGCATTATATCTGGATTCTCTTGTAATGATTTCTTTGTGTCTTCAGACTTTTCTCTCTCTCTCAAGCATTATTAAGGTATAATTCACATACCAGACTAGTTATCGATTTAACACATACAATTTAATGACTTCCAGTATCTGCACAAAGGTGTGCCACTGTCAGCATAATTGTAGAATGTTTTTTTTTTTTTTTTTTAGCTGGAGTATAACAATGTTGCCCAGAAAGGAGTGCAGTGGCCGCTCCCGGCCACCGCAGCCTCGACCTGCTGGGCTCCGGTGATCCTTCCACCTCAGCCTTCCAAGTAGCTGGAACTACAGGCGCGCGCTACCACGCCCGGCTAATTT